>JAPTGZ010000026.1:25673433-25685969 GCA_029814645.1 Fowleria isostigma | reverse complement strand
GTGTGTGTGTGTGTGTGTGTGTGTGTGTGTGTGTGTGTGTGTGTGTGTGTGTGTGTGTGTGTGTGTGTGTAGGACGGTCTTATCAGTTAAAGGAGTTTTAGGGGTTAGGGTGTGGAAGACAGCGCCATGGTAACCAGCTTTTGGAGGAGCTCCCCTGAGGGCCCACCCTGACCCCAGAAACAACAGAAGCACGTCACTGCTGCTTAGAAAACATAACGCTAACTGCAGGGATTTGTTGTGCACCTGAAAGTGCTCAGCCTAAGGCAGCAGTTTGTGATGTTACAAACAGTTCTGCGTGTCATGCTCTTCTTTCCGCTCATCTGAGAATTATGCACATTTGGCCGAAATGTGGAGCTTACTTTTTAATTAATTTTTATTTCTTTATTTATTTTCCTTTTAATGCAGGGCATGAAATTCATTATTTCCAGGCTTTCATTTTAAATGCCTCCTCTTCATTCAAAGCTTGGCCGACCCTGACCTTTTGCTTGTATTGCTTAGATTTCTGATAGGCTTTGAATGACGAGGGTGCAATTTGGCCCCAGCTGCTCCTCCAACATGTTTATTGCACTCCCTCCTCCGGCACCTGCTGTCCTCACCATGGGCTATTCAACCCTTCCTAAATAGAGAGGTTTCCTACCACGGTAACTAAAAAAAAAAGAGAGAGAGAGAGAGAGGAGGAAGGAAAAAGAAAAAAAAAACAGAAGCAACTTCATATCTGAGGCTGTTCTACATGCAGCTCTATACTTTGCGGTTATTGCCTCAACCGACGGCATAAGGCACCAATAACCTAATTCTGTAATCCTCTGAAACTAGGCTACATTTCACAGGAAAAGTAAGCAGAAGAAAAACAATAGGTGTTTTATCATTTTTGCCTATGCTGCATTAATGTCATGTTAAGTATTGTTTCTATTTTAAGCTTGACAATACACTTTCCACTTGACTAGCACAGGCTATTCCACTGTTTTTGCACATTTTCATGGGATTCACCTATTTTTTTTTAACAAAATCACAAGAATATACCTGCATAGCTTTAAAGCATCATTACCCCCACCATTATCATCATCACCATCATTATCACCACATAAAAAAACAAAATTGCAGTAAGTATTTTTATTATTATTATTTTTATCATTATTATTATTATTATTATTATTATTATTATCATTAAGCCTAAAAAAAGGTTTCCCAAAGGAGCCTAACTTGTTTTATTGTGTGTGATGTGAAAGACTAATAGAAGACATTAAAGTAAGTTCAGATGTTTTTTTTGGTTTTTTTGGTTTGTTTGGGGTTTATTTATCCGACTTTTATAAACCTGAAAGATTTTCTAACAGCTGAAGTTGGTCTCTTAAAGATCAAGTGATATCGACCACCAGCCCAGGCTCTACTACTGCAAGGATGGGGAGAAACTTAAGAGCGGCTGGCATAAACACTGTGTGTGTATATCATCATCCCTCATCTCTTTCCTCCATCTTAGGACGCAGGTGCTTTGACAGACCGTGAGGCGCACACAGCACATTACGTGGCCATCTAAGCAAAGCAAAGACTAGGGGGATAGTAAAGAAAACACAACGCACGGCTCACGTTATGCGCCACGCACGGTCTCGGGACGAATCCGACAAGACGATCACTTGGAAAAATCCGGCGAAATGTGCAGCTCCAGTCTGCCTCCGACGCCCGGTGTTTATTTCTAGCGCGCTTCTAAGGACTTTTTATCTGCGCACCACTAAAGGCGGCTGACATTTGAAGAGAGCATCTCTGTTTTTTGCTGCAGAGGATCAAATGGCCAACCCCTCCCTCCATCCCCCTCCCTCCCTCCCTCTCTCTCCCTCTCTCTGAAACACACACACACACTCTCCATCCTTCCAGCCATCCTTCCATCCATCTGTCCGTGTGCGTCCTGTTCAACGCCCACTGTAACATCATAATAACACAACTGCCATTTGGTGCTGAACTCTAGATAGATACCAGACTTTACAAGAACAGCCCACCAAAGGGAGAAATGGTGTAGTAGTCAGTGTGGTGTGACGAGTACAGTAAACGGGCTATTTAATCCTGGAGATAGAAGGTGAAACTAGAGGACAGAGTGGTGGAAGCGCTATCGAATACCCATCATGTGCGACTCAGTCCGTTAAGAGAGCATTCAAAATACTACTACAATAAGATCCATTTTTAGACCGGGTGTGTGTTTTCTCAAGCCCACACACTGATGAAGTATCCAAGAGGCAGAGTGGCAGAGAAGTGGGTAAACACGCATCACTGTGCTTCTGAGAAAGCGCCATAGTTGGCTTATAGTTGTAAATATGAACAACATTAAAGGTCAAAAACAGCCAATGCTATGAGACTGGAAATGCGCTATGACCGCGGGTCCGTTCTGGAAATCAAAATAAAATGAACAGACAGACCAGCACTTTTTTTAAAAAATTATAAAAACAAATATACTAAAACTGTCCGGAACGCGGCAGTAGATAAGTTTTAATTCACATTAAAAGGAAACTTCAACGTATGAACATCTGAAAGCAGTTCTAATCCTGTCAAAATCACATCGCAGGTGATGCTTTTACATATTGCTTTTACGCAAGTTACTGAGGAAAAAGATCAGATAAATCGTTTTTCAGTATATTAAATCCATGTGAAAGCTTAGATCAAAGCAGAATCGTCATGTATTTCTGATTACCTGGATTCAATAATATTTCCTTTGGGGGGGGTGGCGCTGCGTCCTTGTTGTGTTTTCAGAGTTGCAGGTCGCTGTCAAGTAGTTTGTTAAAAGATATCCCGAGTAAAGGTTTATAAAACGTTCATCTATCCCGCTACAAATGTCCAGATATGATAAATTAGAGCGAGCAAGCGTTTCCGGGCGGCCTCTCCTACAGCGCTCCGCGGCGCACAGCTCCAGATCCAGGCGTTAAGATGTTACTTGTTTGTAAGCAAAAACATGGCTTCATTTGCCTTTGTCAGCGAGAAAAAACGTAATATTGACTTACCTTTCCCTCATGAGCCATTGTACACCCCCCTCCTCCATCCCCTCTCCTCCCTCCGCCCTTTGCCATGACATCACGGAAGCTGTAGTAAAACCTCCAGTATCAGATGGGCAGGGCTTGAGGTCCCCCCCTTACTACTCACTAACTCAATGGTCATATGTACACACACTCTCTCACTGTCTGTCTCCCCCTCCTCTCTCTCTCTCTCTCTCTCTCTCTCTCTCTCTCTCTCTCTTTCTCTTCTCTATATATGTGACAAGTTAAACTAAACTAAAACTCAACATAACACAAACCATCACTATATGACAGAATAAGGAGGAAAAACAAGTTCCCTAACACGCCCCCCCCCAAAAAAAAAAAACAACAACAAACATAAAAAAAAAAAAACCACTATAAGATCACAAACCGTCAGTACACAGTGAGTAAGAAAGCATCTCTGTGGAGTCCACAGGATGAAGCCAACACAACATTACACACTAGAATGAGCTCATATTTTATAGATTTCACCCTTTGACAAGTTCTTGATGTTCCGCAAATGCATTCTAGAGGTTATAGCTACTGTAATCCGTCACCCCCCACACATCCTGGAAAGTGGTACCGTCCAATAATTCATTCAGGGGACATTTTTTTTCTTCCAGGACTGGGAATTGATGTAGTAGTTGTATGCAGAGTTAGTATATGCGCTGCGCCCTGACAGGATCTGATAATTTCTCCATATGGAAAGAGGGGTTTTAACGACATATATAGAGGCATGTCTCCAAGGGAGCTTTAGTAAAATTATTTATGCTCTGGGGAAGTGAGAAGATGGAAGTGAAACAGAAATGTGATATCAGTTTAAATTATCACTGGAAAAAAACATGGTGCTGAATAATTGTTTTGGGGGGGATATATATATATGTGTATCAGGAAGAAATCGGAGGCTTTGACGCCACTCAGGTGTTTTAGGAAGATTGATTGCTGTCTAGAAAGTTAACGATAGTTTATGAAACTCATTGGGGGAATAACACCAACTGTCAGAGCAGTACGATACAACAAACAGTCAGTCTTAATAGTATAACTTGGAGTCACTCCCAAATGTTGCTCACACCGTGGTTTTGCTTTGCTGTTTTGAAACCATTAGTGGAAATGACAACCATTCATTACAAGCCATTTGAGAATAGTCTCCACAAATGCCATCCTTTATCTGCTGTCTCCACGCCGCGTACGCAGGGAATATTCAAAAAGCCCAACCTTCAGCTTTCAGAAATTCTATTAAATTCTTATCTCTTTGCAGCAGGCTCTTTTTGTGCAATCCCATTGTTATGCATTGGAGCTGAAATCAATCACCGGCCGTGCACGCCGCATCAGTATGATTTCAGTCTGTGGGTGCGGAGAGGATTCACACACAACAACAGCATCGACAATCGAATAAACAAAAGAGGGAAATATGAAAAATCCAAGGCGGAACCCGGGCAATGATCCAGGACAAGGACCATATGAAAAAGTTGAGTGTATGGGTCAGGTGCAGATGTGGACCAGAGGCTCCGAGGCCCGAGAACGACGAGTGTGTGTGAAAGGTGCAGATGTCCGAATGAAAATGCATGAAACAACAGAGGTGCGCTCCGGTACTTTTACTTTGACGTGAGTTCAGAACTACGGACAGCTCCAAAGTGCTGAGCCAGTGTAGTTGTGAGTGGTCAGGACCGTGGACAGCTCATCCGTGGACGGCCCGCTGAGGCTGGCGGGCCTGCACAATACCTTACGTAAGCTTATTGTCAAGGTAACAAAGACTATTGTCCGCACCGTGTTCTGCTCAAATATCTGCCTCATTAGGTGCAACATCGGCCTGGGTTTAATTGCATTACACAAAACTATTCTTGAAGCTAATTCTAATTTTTATTTATTTATTTATTTATTTATTTATTTATTTATTTATTTCAATTAATTACTTCATTACCATCGTACCGACTTGTTTTTAATTCCCAACATTTCTGTTTTTTTTATTTTGCAGGCTAACATTCAGTTATCAAACTGAAGGAACATAAGCAGAAAAACTTTTTCCTCCGCTGTTCCAAAGTGCGGCTGCAGATGCAGATGGCACAGAGGCCTGCACAAATGAATGCTCACATCACTCCAGACTCAGTTGTATGGTGGCTATATTGTGCATAGACCGGCCTGGGCCGCCAGTATAAATATTACATGGGGCAGCAGCTGACTGAGCGCTAGGTTGGGACCTGGGAGGCCCCTATAGTCCCTCGACAGATGGAACAAGCCGACAGACTAACACAACAAAAAAGTTTTTAATAAGCCCGCAGCTTGGCATTGTCCCCACGGTACCGGGGCCACACAGTCCCCTAGGGGACCAACTGTCCTTTGTGTGGCCAGGGGTCGAAGTTTAGTTTCAGTTATAGGCTGAGGAGAAGTTCACAAAGTTTATCTAGAAACGTCTCCGTCTACAGTTTGCCCTTCAGCCTGTTGTAAGAAGTCCGCTGAAGTGAAGTTTTACAGTTACAGCTGGTGTGATGAGACTGAACTATAAGCCTCTTTTAATCCTGCACAGCGACGGGTACAATGTCCTCAAAACGGCTTATATTTTTAACATACCCTGCTGTCTCTCTAGTTTTTAAAAGCTTACTTTAAATACATTCCGGTATACGGCCGATATTAATATGCTGTATTAAATCTCCCAAATACTGCTCCATAAAGTTATGAGACAAGCAGGTTACCCGCTTAGATCAACTCAACTACTGCGCAACTGTCAGAATAAAAACCGCCGTCGAAACAAAGTTACACAGAGTTCAACTAACTTGGTTGTAATCGGCCAAAGTAAAATAATGATACGAACCTAGAAAAGTGCGACACAGCTTCATTTTTGCGGTCATCGTCTGTTTCTCTCTTCAGTTCCGCAGCGACCGCGAAGTGCTGCTGTTAAGTTTACTTCTGCCGAACAAGTTGGACAAACTTTGGTTCAACTTCCCCGGCCGGGACGGGGGGGGGCGCTGGGCGGGACGCCCATCTGACTGACACTCCCGGAGAGCCTATGGCAGGGCGCCGTGGGCTCCTGCTGCCTGGAGCTGGACCAATCCCAGCCTTCCAGTCTCAGCTTTCAACAACAATAGTCCGAACACAACAAAGAGCATCTGCTGCGGCCGGCTGAGCAGGCAACTTCTCACACTCACTAAGCTCCTTCAGACATCTGATTTACACAATGCAAAAGCCCAACTCTGTCACCCAGCTCATTTTATCATTTAATCTGTTCACTGCTCTGAAACATAAACTGTATTACCTAATACCTGGACAGATTTTAAGACGTTAAAACACACTGAAGCTTAACTGGCACCAAAGTTTGAAAACACAACAAAACTAAATAAAAGGAATTAAAAGTATATCCTCTGTATTAGTTATAACAATGTTCTTCAAAAGGAAAAAAAAAGCATAAATTCTTTCCACATTATCTGTCATTAAGTTTTTCATCAAGTCCCTAATCTTTACACTTTGTCACATCTCTGCTCATTCTCTCATTGTGTCACTTGCTGTTTGTCTTCAAACCTAAAAAAAAACCCCTCCTTGATCAAATGCAACCAAATTTACCAGATGTACAGCTAATTTAGGTAACTTAAAGGAACATTTTCACTCTAACTCCAGGCCTATTCAGTGTGTCTGTGTCTGGGACAGACAGACAGTTCCTCCCTCCCTATAGCAGATGGTCTGCCAGATAATGAGCTCTCCCATTGCTTGCTCCCATTACCCCATCCCCATCTCTCCAAGATGTAATGGGGGGTAAACCAACCTAAACACATTCTGCTGCTTCTCTCTGTTGAATTGTACACTGTGCACATTTCCTTTTGTTAGTTCATTATTAAAAAACAAAAACGATTTCTGCAAAGATGTATTTAAACCATGTATAGTCTTTTTATAAATGTTTTACTCAAAAGTAAACTAAAATCAGTCCTCAGTGTTTATTATAACTTTAACTTAAAATCAAACCACAAAACTAACTAAACTAAACCAAATTGTCAGGTTATCAGAAGTGCAGACAGGCTTCACACAGAGATGCAAATTACAATAATTTAGAAGATCAAATTACAAGAAAAATCTGTTCATACATTCAGTGAGTTTTTAAAGTATGACATTTCCATCTGTAATGTCATGTGCATTTCTCTGCCTCTTTCTGTCAAAAACTCAGAGTAAGAAAGTAACACCAACTTGTGACACATTTTGTTTTTACACCTTTTCTTCAAAGATTTTTTAGTTCACAGACTAAATAACTGGGAGAATAATGCATGGAATATAGTCATTAGTTGCAGCTGGAATAATTAAACTAAACTCTCTAATACAGTCCCGGAAACTCATTATTGGACCACCCTTGTTTTCTTCAATTTCTTGTTCATTTTAATTCCTGGTACAACTCATGGTACATTTGTTTGGACAAATATAATGATAACAACAAAAATAGCTCATAAGAGTTTAATTTAAGAGCTGATATCTATCCATTTTCCATGGTTTTCTTGATAATAACCAAAATCACATAAGTTCTTACATCAATAGCTATGGCATTGTACTGACAAAAACAGTGCTTTTGGACATTCCATGTTTTCTTTCCTGCCTGTTTTAGTCACATGATACACACAGGAGTTAGTACTCGATTGCATAATCATTTTTTTTATGACTTTTGATGGTTTAATATTTTTTCCATGGCTGTAAAATTGATAAAAATTAATCTCAGCTGACACACTGCAAGCACAATCTGAACAAAACTAAACTAAAATTTAACCAAAGTAAACTCAACCACAGTCTTGATGAGCCATGCCAATAGTATGATGTTAAAGCAATTAAAAACAAAACAAAACCAAAAACAAAAATTTTAAATTGTAGTAAATTAACTAAATTCATTTTAAAGTGCAAGAGGAAAAACTAAACCCAACAATACAATTTTTGGACATTGACACTCAACTAAAATAATTTAATCTATTTTAACCCCAATTTATAACAGTTGTGATTAGTCATACACATCTAAATAAACCTAAATTTCCACCAAACTGATATAAAAGAAACTTATGAGCCTAAATTGTTTTTACTAAAGAAAACTGAACAGAACTGAACTTACTCCTAACTTATAGTGACTCTGCTGTGTTGTTTTAATTAACACATTTAAAGTTCTGAATTATAGCCCTACTGTTATCCAGCCTTTAAAGTGTGGGATGTTATCCTTATCATCTAGTAACCTACAGAGTATAAACATTAAGCTGTTATAACAGTGCTCCTACAGTGCTGAATATATTTCTCAAGTAAATAAATCCCTTTTCTACATCCTTTCAATCCCCATCCCTGCTTCCTTGTAAAAAAAAAAAAAAAAAAAAGCAAAAACACACATATAATGAATTCACTGCTTATTAAATTGGCTTTTGGTGTACGTGGACAAAGAAGGTGTCGCTGTTAAGGAGGACTGCTGGGTCTCCGCTAATGCCACGGTAAGTTTTTATCTGAGGATGCCAGACAGCCTCTTGTATTCTTCCTGAGCACGGTGCTCTCATTAGCCTATTAACTTCACTATTCACCCCCACCCTTCTGTTCCTCCACTCAGATAGGACCCAACACACACACACACACGCGTATACGTACAACTCGTTCAAAGGAACATGCAGACCCACAGAAATGAATGCATACACAAAAATACAACCACACACACACATCCCCCTCCTCTTATTCTCTGCTCCGCATAACAAGCAGCTGAACTCTGACATAGCCTCCAGCTGTCCTGGAGACGATGGCGACAATAAAGTTTAAACAAATACGCACACACACACACACACACATACACACATAAACACACACATACTGGAGAGCAGGAAACAGGACCTTGTTGAGAAAATGACCCGCGTGAGTTAATTAATGGAAATTTCACTCCATCTTTATCATCATCATTATTCAAAAGTCCTCTTAAATGTTCACTCCTACGCTTTCATTATCATTATTCAGCATCTCGAATAAAAAAGAACTTTCGACAGAGCTGGTGGAGAGACAAAAGGGTCACCACGCTGCTGGAAGGGAAAAGTTTTCCCTTTAATAAATGTGCAGATTTGTGTTTGAAGTAATAATAAAAGTGGAAGTTGTGTATAATTTTTAGAAACACTTAAGAACTTTGATCTCGCAAGATGTGTGTGTGTATGTGTGTGTGTGTGTGTGTGTGTCTGTTGGATTTAGACACACACACTCATAAGCACACAGAGACACACACACCCAGGGTTTGCGCACAGATGGACATTTGACATCAGAGTCCTGCTCTCGGTCTCGTGATAACAATCGGGTTCATAACACGATGGCTTTATTGCCCTCCCTCTCCTCACTCTCTCTCTGTCTCTTTCCCTCTCACTCTACTACGCCTCTCTCACTTTCACACCCCCAACCTCGCTCTGTCTTTCTCTTTAACATCCATGCAGCATGATCATACCCATATCTGTCAACTCCCATTAGACACAGCTAAGTGCTTCACTCACTTATATACAGTATAAGGAAGAGAGAGATTTATATATAAAAAACCTCTCTTCATTTAAACCTTCATCCAACATACCATGATTGTTAACATAATCAACTTTGGTGGTGTATAAAAATATACCCTGCATGGCTGCTTTTTAACATGATGAAGACACAAACTGCCTCTGGCTCTTCATTACTCACTTATTACACTTCTATTTCCTCTCTCTTTTGTGGGAGTTATGAATTTTTAACAGGCACACGTACATACACTTGAAGTGAAAGGAAGTGTGTTCGAAAAGGCCAAGAAACAGACAAAGTTTGGTCTGGATGCCACTTTGGATGACCGTCATCTCTGCAGACACCCTCCCCTCTGTGTTTTTTTTTTTTTTCTCAACCCACCCGACCCACAGCTTGGGTATCCCCACTGGGGGGGGGGTGTTCTGTGCGGGGGGTGTTCTGTGGAATGGGGTCAGCTCTGCCAAAAGGCATCACATCGCTGCACTCCTCCACGCGTCGTCTGCTCTGTCTGTCCGCTGTACCTCTCTGTCACTTCACCTGTCAGTTAGACAAATCTGGAGTTTTTTCCTTCCTCAAGCTTGATGTGAATCTCTTAATCTGTGTGGTGGAAGGCCTCAAGACACGCAGCATCTGAGGGAATTGTAAATAAGCAAATCCCCCCCCCCGTCCCACCACACACACACACACACACACACATAGACACACCCCTCCTTTTCCACCCTGTGGTCCAGACTAGCATCATGGCCCCTCACACCCTCCTCCCCCGTGTCCCCACACTCTCACCCTCCCATCCGTGATGCGGTCGACTCCCTGACCCCCCGTCACCCTTCCAAAGTCACTGAGTCACATTCTTTGAGGCTTCCCCTCTGCTGATTTCTTCTCTTTCTTGTCTGCGTCTGGAGTCTCTGCCTCTCCTCTCCACACTTGACCCTCCCTGTCTCTTTGTACCCCTTTCCCATCCCATCACTCTCCCTCCACTCACAAACACTATTTTCATCTTTTCTTATTCTTTTCTCGCTCCTCTTCTCTTTTCTTTCCCCAGTCTTTCCCCGTCTTTAGCCCTCTCCCTTTTTTTCCCCCCTCTCTACCTCCTGTGCTCACCCGGCAGCAGCAGGCTGGGCAAATATGCACCCTGAGCAGCGGTAAATACAGGCAGCACTTCACAAACAAGGCCTGATTACAATGACAAAGGCTGCCACACTTTAGGGAGGAGCTTGGAGCAATTTGGAGGCTGCGGGGGCCATTGAGCGAGTGGCATACTTAATGGGCTTTGTGTGCCAGAAGAAAAGGGTCTGAGCTTCTGGGCCCAGCTGTCACTATGGAAAATATCAGACTGACACAGCACCCGACGCTCTTTGGCTTGCTCTCTTTTCTTCTTTCAACCCCCTCCTCCCTCCACACTTCTCTTTCCACTCTTTTTTCTCTAGTTAGTGAGCACAAAAAAGTGAAAGCTGTTGGAAAGAAAGAAAAAAAACTAAATGAGAAGTCCCTCTCTTGATCTCTCTCACACACACATACACACATACAGGGGGAGAAAAGCAAGTAAGCGGTCTTGGTCACACATGCACACACTCACATGCACAGACGCACTCACAAATATAATGCACAGTAGGCTGACACTGCACCAATTATTCAAACCTTAAACCCAGAGGGATAAATGACATTATTACATTTCACTACTTAATTATGTGTGTGGATAGTTACTAAGCGTTAGCCATCATGCATGCATAATGCAGCAAGATATAGTCACTTTGCTTCATAAAGCACCCTTTCATTGCCAAATGTACTGCAGAGGAAAACAAATTAATAGATATGCAGTGTGAAAAAATGCATATACACATATTAACTGCAAATATATGAGGGTTAGGCCTAAGTCTGCAAAAATAGCTTGAACATTTAGTGGATTTCCAGCGGTGCCAAACGGCAGTTTATTTTCTGGAAATGATTTTTCTCCAGTGATAATAGGTTTGGCTCGATAACAAAGAATAAAAGATCCTCTGAAGCAGCTCTCTGTTACGCTTTCTGAATCCATGTACGTAAAGAAGCGCTCACACTCCAGATCCAACTGTATTACACCAGCTCTGTGACTTATGGCACTGTAACACGGAGCATAATACACACACCCACGCACGTACACAAGTTTATGCGCAGGCAAAGCGCGCACTCACAGCTAAACAGACACAAACACATGCACGCAGAGCCGCGGAGCGCTGCATTATTGAAACACAGCACAAAAGCCAGAGTTGGATGTTGTTTCACCTAATCTCTTTGATACCACTGTGGTGCTGCTAAGCTCCAGAAAATCAGCTTAGCAGATGTCCTAAAGTGTAGGTGGCTTGTTTCATGAGGCAAGAGAAGAAAACGCTACAAGAAGAAGAAGAAGAAGTAGTGAAAGAGGGTGGGTGGGGGCAGGGCCACAGATTTGGAACAGGGCCCTGACGAGTCCAACTCAATCCCCTTTTTGCTTGTGTCTGCCAGGCACAGTTGTTCCAGCAAAGTAGAAATCCTTTTTTTTCTCAATTCACCCTTCATTCCTTCTTTTCTTCCTCCCCCGACCCCTCACTTTTCACAGTGCTCACATTACTGTAGGTTATTTTTCCTTAATCTGCAAGCCAGAGAAGTTGTTGCAGTACTTGTGATAGTGATCATAATGAGTGTTTCTTTCACAACGTTGCACATGCTGCTTTCCCTGCAAGCCCTAACCTGTGCTCAGATGTCAGCTGATTGCCGTCACAGCCTATACAAATGCACATGCACACACACCCATACTCACAGACACACAAACACACACACATACACACATGCATGAATGCATTATCAGCATGAGTGAGACATCTGTATGCAAATGTCATTATGTTGGATGGGAGGAGGCTTGGAGTGGGCAATGATGTTATGCTAGTGAAGGAGGGACTGAAGAAGGTCGGCCTCTAAAGGAGTGCATGTCAAGAGCTGGAGCATGCACACACACACACACACACACACACACACACACACATGCATGTGTGTGTGTGTATATATATATATATTTATATACACATACATACATACATACATACATACACACACATATATGTATGTGTGTGT
>JAPTGZ010000026.1:25656735-25667548 GCA_029814645.1 Fowleria isostigma | reverse complement strand
ATTACACACACACACACACACACACACACACACACACACACACACACACACACACATACACAAATGGTCGCTTCACACACATACACACAAATAAAAACACATGCTCTCCACACATATAAGGACACGTGCATGATTCACACAAATGATAACCGGCTGTCTTTACACAAGTGCGTAAAGTCACACAGACGGACAAAAACAAAAGTACAGGCAAGTGTCTCTCCCTCTTCGACACACACTTATGAACAAATCTCTTGTTGTCACACTTTGATCCTTTCTTTTGTCACATAGACTTCAGCATGCCCTGACAAGTTCCTCCTCCTCCTCCTCCTCCTCTTCCTCTTCTCTACTCTCCCAAACTCTCTTCTGCTTCCTCCTCACTCCCTCTGCTCCTCTCCTCTTTTTCTTTCCTCCTCTCATTTGTCAGACCTGAGGCAAACAGGCTTGGCCCTAGGCAACGCTGAAGCCTCTTCTGCTCCTCTTTACTTTGCTCCCTCCCTCTCCATCCCTCTCCCTCTTTTTCTGGCGATCCTCCAGTTTAAACAGAAGGCTCTGCTGGGGAGAGAGAGAGAGAGAGGGACAGAGAGGGAGAGAGAGAGAGAGAGAGAGAGAGAGAGAGAGAGAGAGGGCAGTGCTTGTGTGAGTGCTACATGATTCATGTTGCCCTGTAATGAAGCCAGTCCAGTCTTTTAAGTGTTTGGTGTGTAATGGAGTTTCAGGGACAGGCCTATCATTTTCTCCTAATAGCGCTTTCTCCGCCGCACGCCATGACCCCTCTCTCCACGCCCCCGCGCCATGCACCCCTACTGTGGTAACTGCACATTACCCGGCGCGCACACACACACACATAACGCACGCTGCGATTACCGACAGCTGCGGGAGTTTCTGAGCGGCAAAAGTGGCCAATTTTCTCTCCCTTCCATTTAAACAACAAACAGGGCGTCGTGTTAAAATGGGCAAGGGGAAGAGAGAAGGGAAATTGGGCTGATAAGGGTTATTGTGAATCACGGAGAGAGTGGGTTAGCTGCTGGGAAGTAGCAGTGCGTGGCGAGCAGTGATTTTAATATTCTTGAGGGATACTTGTGAGAAAGACAGCATGCACAATGAGAGATGAAGAAATAATGTTCACTACTACAGGGCCGACAGATTTCAGATTCTTACACAGACACTTTGAATAAAAATATAAAACCTGAATATGTGTTTCTGAAATTCTTTATGAAGTGAAGATATTTGTGTGAACTCCACTACTTCAAGCCCAAACTTCACTGTAAAAATTCCCATTCAAATGATTCATTGGGAAAGTAATATGGTCAATGATGGGTCCTCATAAGTATAGATCTAAAGTGTGTGTGTCCATGTGCGTGTGTGTGTGTGTGGGAGTGGGTGGGTGGGTTAGGCCAGTTTTACCGGAGCAGATTGTGGAGTGTGTGTACAGCCCAGACCTGAGATTACTGAACAGATTGCACAGCTGGCAAGCAGCCCTCTCTCCACACACAAACAGACACACACACACACACACACACACACACACACACCCACACATACACACAAATGCAGAGCAAGAAAAACAAATATTGACAAAGTATTGATCCTGGGTGTATTGGTCCATATTGACAAGGCGCTAATGCCAGAAATATCATTCTGGTCCACGTGCAAAGACACAAGTGGTCAAATTCTCTAATTAGCTGAGGCATATTAGTAACAAAGCAAATTCCACAGATTATACATGTTCTGGACCAGGGGCGGCCAGTGGCACAGGCAAACTAGGCAGTCACCTAGGACGCCAGCTATTGGAGGGGGTTTCACAAAGACGAGGAAGAAGGATAAATTTAATGAATCTAAACTTCCATGATTTCTTTCACAATAGTATATAAGTGTATCTTTGATTCAACAATAACCATATTATAGGCTTGTTTCAGCTTATTTGTCTTACACATCTCACAGCTATACAGTCATACTTAGATTATTGCTTTAAATAGAGCCACTCCGTGGAGTATCAATACTCCAGACGTGACACTGGGGTGGTAACCCTCTCCTCATTAAGGAGTAAAAGATGTTTTACAACTCAAACCACAATAGAGAGTCATTAAACTTACAACACTTCTGATTCATGGTTTGAAGACATGCAGTAACTACCCTATCTTAACTGTGTTTACTCTATTTTGTTCTGTAAAGCACTTTGTGACCTCTGTCTGTGAAAGATTCTCTATAAATAAACCTTATTTATTACTTACATAACCTGCCCCAATGCATGCTGGGAAACCCCTTTTAGTTTGGCAGTAGAGCTAGAGGCTCGGTCTCCCAGCATACAGAAATAATAAGTGAATTAGTATGTAGCCAGTAATGTTGGTTTACATTAAAAAAGAAGCTTAAAAAACTTGGTAACAGTTAATAGAAAAGTTTTGGTTTGGCTGTACATGTACATATATGCAGTTGTACATAATTGTACGCTTCTTCCAGTCTGCAGCTGTGTATTTGCCAATGGTTACACCTTTGTACTGACTCTACCTCTGTCAACATTAAGACTAGAAAAAAATGGGAGGAGAGAGAGAGAGAGAGAGAGAGAGAGAGAGAGAGAGAGAGAGAAGAAAAGTTGGCTCCTAGTTTTCCCGTCCATGGAACACCTGCCATTCTGTGCCATGCCATCCCTGACATGTGTAGCTGGCTTTGTTGCTGCCAGGATGCAGGGGCAGTCTTGTCTTTGTGTGTCAGCTCCTTTGTTTTCCCCGAGGGCAAAAAGAGAGGGGACTTCTCTACGAGTTGAACAAATAAACAGCAGAGACCAGGAAAGACAAAGCCAGGGAGGGAGCACCTGCCGAGGGCTTTGTGCCTCTTAATAAGGCACACTACTGTCTGCAAGTGCACAACCCCCCCCTCTGAACACAGTCTGACGAAAGAGCTGCAGATATGTGTAAACACACGTAGTGACAAATATGAATGCGTGTGCAAATACACTAACTGCATGCACACTCACACATACACATTTCTAGTTTTATCTTGATTAGATTCTCTCCTTAAAAGACACTAATAAAGTTGAAAATTCTTTTTCATGCATTAAAGAGGGGTTATTTGGCCTTAAAGAGCACTCATATCATGCAGACAGAGAGAGCTCCTCTATTTCCCCTTTGTCTTGTTCATGGTATTGTGAACTTTATTACATTCATTGTTTGTCAGATGCAGCCATAGTGAGTCACATGTTTGAAGCCAATAAGCAGCTTTTTCTGCATGTATGTAGGTTTCGGGGAGACTGAGTAGCCTATGTGTGCATTTTCACAGATATGAGGGCAGTATAGTTTTATGGTTGAATGGCACTGTCAGTCGTAAAAGTGTGGCAGCACTCACATGAGACATATAAATGGAGATGGTTTCCTTCTCTGACATGTTCTTTATAGCACCCCTCAAGGGCCAAGGCCACACAGCAATGTGCTGTACCTGAAATGGAGCAAGATGAGCAAGGTTTTCTTCATCTGAATTAATCTGGAGAGCAAAACAAAAGATGGGAATTAAGAGGGCAGAGTAGAACCAAAAGAATAGGAAGAAAGAACTGAGGAAGCACAGACCATTTTAACACAGAAGAGGTGGAAAAAAGTACGGAACCTGATTCTGAATGAGCTTCAGCTTTGTATGGATAAAAACCTCGAACTTCAAGCTCTCAACTCAATAAACTAAATAAGGAGGTGATCAAAATGCTCTAAAGTACACTATGTGAAACCATAAAAACTAGAGAAAATTATTTTCAAAACAAAAGAGCAAAGTTGATCTCTACATATGTTTTGCAGTGAATATTTGAGAAGAAATGAAGCAAAGACTTTGATAAAGTGAACACTTCAACATAAACTATGAATCTTCACACCTGAGCTGTAAGTTTTCACACAACTCCTATATCCCTTCTGTTATGTGCAGATGAAAATCACATGACATAAAGTGAGAAAACTTTATTCTGAGTACTTGGTGTTCATGAACTGCTGTAATACATGTATACTATGTATGTGTATTTTAAACTCGATTTGCATATCCTATTTGGAGTGAATTTGTGGTTTTTATACTCATATTTATTCAAACTTTTTTTTTCAGGATCATAAGTCATGATGTAGAAGTTGTTTTTTTGTGAAACTCATTAATAAGAAATATATGTATTCAAAACTGACCCTTACGCTTGTGATCCTGCATGCAACCATCATAACACAAACTACAAAAACCATTGTGGAATTCCATTTGCATTTTAAGTAAACCTCCCTGTTTAGTTTCAGGGTGGCAGTGATTAGTAAGGTGCAACAGCACAAAAAATACTTTGCAGCTGCCTTTTCTAAATTTCAAATATAGCCCAAATGACTTCTGAGTTTTTCAGTTAATAACAATTTAACACATCTGAGGGGTATTTTAGTCACAAATGCCTGCATATATAGGTAACTGGTAAACTAAACAGCTTGTTTTAACACAGCTTTACAGGGGAAATGTGGAACTGTAACACTTAATGTGTGCTTACACTAGTTTCTCCGAATGCAACGCACCTCTGGCTGTCTTCCCAAATGCTGAAACCCAGTGCCTCATAACTTGTCAAACCCTTTAGGCCCTCATTTCTGCGAGGCTGCAAACTTGCAAAACTGTATGAATTCTTTACTGGAAAAGCCAAGCCAGAAGCCACAGATTAATAATGCAATTTTCTATCTAAATTCTTATTTATGTGAAGCAAAAAGTACCCCTGAGATTCTTGTATTATTCATAAGCATCAGAGAGGAGGAGGAAACAAATCATTTAGCACAATGTGTGCCTCTGTTTGTGTGGATGTGTTTAAACATCCACTACAGTAACATGTAAGCAGCACTGTGTGTGTCCTCTACTGTAAGTATGTTCTTAAATATGTGCATTTTTGTGTATCTATAAGAATGTCTGCTTTTCCTCATGTTTGAATAGTTTATGTTTGTGATATCTGTATGCCTTTGTGAGATTGAAGGGGAATTTGCATCTGTTTATGTGTGAATGCATGTATGTTTGTGCATTCAAGCGATTATCTGAGAGGGGAGGTATGTGTGAGCATGAATGTTAATGTGTGTGTTTGTGAGTGACAAGGAGTTGGGTAATGGAATCAGGATGTATGTGCGCGTAAGTGTGTGATTGCACGCAAGTGGTTCCCTGCTTGTGGGCGATTCGAAAGTCCACGTGTGTGTGCACTCGTGTGTATGCATATACGTGGCTATACGTCGTGTGCTAATATGAACATGCAGAGCCACTTGGTATTCCACGCGGCTTGTCTCTTGTCTGTCAAGTACGCGCATGGGGATCGCAACTGGAGAGATTGAAAGTTTGAGGAGCTGAAAGGCCTGAATGCAAATGAGACAAATATACTTGCCTTCTCCTTCTAACCCCCCCAGCTTTTTCTTCATTGCCTGTGCACCAATTTTCCCATAATTATTTTTTCTTTTCTTCTGCCCTTCCTCCTCTTCAACACTGTTTTCCTCGTGAGTAGGTCTCTGAGTGAAACCCTAGCAAACTAAGCATGTGTTCTGCAGAAAAAGTCAGAAAAAAAGAAAAAAAAAAGGAAAAAAAAGAAGACCACTGGAAAGAAAGCAGTGGCAGATTTCCTCAGCCATCAATAAAACTAGTTGTTCTGCTGCTCCTCTCTCTCTGGGAGTGGAATAAAAATGCTCATCAAAATCTAAAAGCATCTGCGGGGTGAGAGGATGATTTCCATCTGTGATCTAGTATTAATGGAGGTGTTAATAGGGGTGGCGGCTGCATGTGGAAGGACTGACAGTGAAACAGCCAGCAGCACTGGATCCTGATCTGAACCATCAACAAGCTGGGAAGATAAACAACCATACAGAATACAGATACTGATCTACGCGTGCACATAAATGCATTTGTAAAATGCAACACATGTGCATGAAGAGTCTGTTGGACATAAACACACAAAAACATTCACAACAAATACACAATCACAAAGACATACACATGAATGATGAACCCTGTATAATTCACAGAGAATAATAAAAATAAGAATAAATTGCAAACAAATTGCAAATAGAGTGAGAAACACATGCAGCAAATGTGCGCACACACATACAAAATAGCATTTACTCACATATGATCATATCCACACAAATGTACTCACAAGCAAGCACACATATACACACACACACACACACACACACACACCCCAGGGATGTACAGTGACAAATAAACAATATTACACTCAGAGCGCTTGTTAATGGAAACAGCTTTTACGCACAAAGTATACACAGATGTACATACAGTGCTAACATGCACAAATACAGATATGTGAAAGAATCACTGAGACACTGCATACTAAGAACACACAACGTTGACATGTTTTTGCAATCTTGTGTGCACATGTATCAAAAGCAAGCATAAAACACAAACATAAGATACGTGCCAATATTTATACAACTGTACAGGGTGCAGCTGAGTGGGATGCGAACACAAAGAAAAAATGCTTTTGTGAAACAAATCAGTAGTGAAGAAAATGTGTGGCATGTTTATGTTTTGGCCAGGCTTGGACATTACTATATATAGGTGGCTTATTGAAACAATCTGCGGCCTCAACACCTCTGCATGAATCATCCAAAAGGAGGGTAAGAAAACACAGAAAATAACAGGATTTTTTGAATACTGACCTGCTTATCCTTCAGAATCACAGACAACCCCCCCCACCCACACACACACACACACACACACACACTTCCTGTGTATGTGTAGAATGATTATCAGTCACTTTGGTGCAACTGCTCAAACTAGATTAAGTGTCTTTTAAATGACCGAAAGGTACAAAACAATTAATTTTTTGTCCAACACTTGAGTTGTGTGCACCCTTTTCTGTCTAATTTTTGTCAAATCCATCTGTGTGTCTGCCAGTTTGTTCTTCATTTCAAAGTAGCACAGTATACACATACCAAATACAGAGTGAGTAGTGTATGGTCACAATTTTCAACCAAGTCACAAAAAAATTATAGCCCAGAGTAAGTAAAATATTTCACATTTTTGGACGGTTCCAGTGAATAAATCAAAGAAAAATGGTAATTAGTATGAGCAGTGATCACTTTATTTGTGAACAGAATGGAATGCTTTATGAACAAAAAACCCAAGGACATAAATGCTGCCGCTCTTATAGCACTGCTGGACAAGTAATTTCTATCAGAATGTGCTGTATTAAGAGCTTTATGGCAAACAGTACAGGCATTTCCTGAAAAAAAAAAAAGCTACACATTTAAAATCTCTGAAAAATTTCAATAAATCTATTCAAAATGTAGTTTTAAATACCAGACTCCTTTGTTTAAAGACTGTTTTTCTCACACTTTTAATGGACTGTATCCATTTTCAGCAGCCAACTGAACTTCACCTTTATGAACCACTTTCAATTAGTGGATGTTGAATAGTCGTCTAGAAATCTGTCGATGCTGAGGAGAACACTAAAAATAAAAATAAGTTTAAGTACACCCAAATGTGTGAAACATATGATATGACACCTACAAATGATAACTTTATTCTGAAGTTATATGTGTTCAACGAGTTTTTCTTTCTATTAATAATGGTCTTATTTGTTCTGAAATGAAGTTGCACTGAGGTCTGGTACGAGTAATAGGGAAAAGATATATATGATTGCTTTTCATAGGATATTCACCTTCAAGATTTTCACTTCATATATAATTCAAACATTCAAAAACATCAAGCTTTGAGCAGTTGAGAAATGCTCGACACCAACTAGCACACTGCAGAGTAACCTGTTCACTAGCTGCAGGCTGATCGACATTTATTCACAGAATCTTCTCCGTGTTTTGCATTTGTTGCTCAGGAGATCACAAGAATATCATCAGCAGTTTGCATGTTGCAAAATGTCAGCCACGCTGAATGCTTTCATATCACATCACTGTGAAGTCAGAATTGAATGAAAAATTGACTGAATGAACTGACTGACAGGATGAAAGACAACACAAGCACAAGTGTGCCATGCATTCTCCGCTGCCTGCTGAGCTATGAAACCCTAAGTGTACGACCCAATCACTGTGCTCAGCCCTGAGCAACACAGAAAATGTTTAAAGACAGATTGATGTTTTCATACACTCAGAGAAAAGAAAAACATCAAGTACTATCAGCAATTTGAACACTAATTGTGAAAAAAGGATACCAGTAGTCCTAGGTTTGCCAACTTAGGTAAGATTCAAAGAGATTTACATTTATTTATTCCTCTGTGTTTCAGTAAAAGCACAGTCATTGGACTGATGAAACAACTTCAAACATCAACATGTTAAAAAACAAGGAGAGATTTCTACCCAATAACAGTGACGCCCAGTTGTATGACTCCCCTGATTATTGATGGTGATGATCCCATTAATTCAGGCCTGACTTGGCGTGGTGTTTCTTAGTTAACTCAAGATCAACAGCAGATGCACCGTTGAGGCAGCAGAACATGGCACTGTGATATGACATCACACCCCCGCTAAGAGTGTGGCACAAACACAACCAGTCCGCTGCCAAACAGAGGGAGAAACATGGCACTAACACAAACACAAAGTAATGAGTAATGAGTGTTCCTGGCGGTATCAGAGAGCCGAGAACAAGCAGATTCAGAATCTCTCTTTCGAGACGAGTCATTGTCTGTACAAATATTTAATTTCCTGATATTTATATTTGTGGTTTCTTTGATTTAAATATGCAAACATGTGCGATTAAGCACAAAGACACCGGAACTAGCACATGCACACTAGTCACCTAATTAATTTTGTATAATTTACTTTTGCAAAACTAATGTCAACTTAAAAAAATCATATAAATATTGATGAAAGTAAACCAGCAAGTAACAATGAGGTCTGTGAGGGGGCACACACAAACAGATGAGCACTACCTTCAACACCTAATCAACAGGAAAGGCCATGAAAAGAAACTCAGAAGCAAGAATTTCAAGGATTGCAGATCCTCACCAAAAAATGTCAAGCACAATGTTCCATGGTGTTGTATTTTGTTGTATACACACAGAAACATACTGTATATCCACTATCCGTCAGTTCCTTGACCTTTAAAATATACTCCCAGGATTTGAAGTTACTTGTGGTGGATGTCATTTCAGTGTTAGTACTATTTTTGGAGAGAGTTGGAATGCACATTAAATATGGAAGATTTACTAATAAAAATACACTCTGAGTAATGGATCGCCTTCCAGATCAGCTAGAAATTGATCATGTTGATAGATATTGTCATGAAGCAGGTATGGAGGGTTTTTTTTGTTGCAAATTCTGTCTTCATTTCAGAGAAAATGACAAAATGTCAAAAGGTTTCCCTATCTACCCATGCTGAAGATAAGGCTGTTATGGTTACAACAAAATTGTACTATCATACTATTAAAAATCCAAACGTAGGGGATGGTAAACTAAAGCAACAACCACTGTGGTCATCGTTGTTCTGTTTATAATGAGACTATACAACTACAACATTTCTTCATTTGTCATCTGCTTTTCAGGTGTCAGATTTTCTTAATCCATCAATATTTGGGTTAAATGGCTTGAGTACTATGTAACTTTGATATTTTACAGCACATTCCACAGCATTACATTATCAGTTGTTAGCTTTAAAATTATGCCTATGAGATTATTAATTTTATGTATTTGGGTTAGTCCACAGAAAGAAGAAACAATGACAAACAAAATGACAGACAACAAGACAGATGTCAGTGGAATTAGCTGCTGGTCTGGCTTCTAAACTCAAACATGCAGTAAGTTTGATTTATTTCTGCAGAAGCAATGGTGAAAGACACAATATTAGTGTAAAAACATTTTTGGTTTGATTCTTTCGAGACTTTTAGTACTGCAATTGTCCCTGAGGAAATAAATGAGATCGGATCATCTCACTACAGTAACTCAGAAACCTGCTGCTCCTTTTACCAAAGAAATGCACAAAAAACATTAAAGATCTGAAATATTACTGTCTGAGAAGTGTAAAAATATTTTCAGTTCATTATGAATGGTGGTACATATTAGACTATTGCATGCCACTACATACGCTGTGGTAATACAGCAAAATCACCACAGGGATCCTTTATGAAATTCTCAATAAGATTAAGTTGCAGTTCTTTTAGGGCATGTAAATGAAACTGTTGTGCTTTTCATCTTTCTAAGATTGTCTTGATTCTTGATGTTATTTATTATATTTCTGTTTTACTTAATCATATAAATGTTAAATTTCACCGAATGTTCAGAATGAATCACTAAAAAAAAAAAAAAAAAGAAAAGGTCAACCTACTTTATTATTCCTGTAAAGAAATCCACTCATTTGACCCATCCTAAAAGCTCACAGTACCTAGCACTAGCAATTAGCATTAGCAACAAGCTGCCATTGAAGGTGCTTGGGAACCGAATCCAAATCTTCCTGATTTGGGCAGTGACAGGAAAATTAAAGGTACTAAATGTACCTGTTTTAAATGGTGGAAGTGAATACAACTCACATGGTGAGGAGAGAACTGGTCAACTTAATATAGAAAGGCTCTGGTTCGACTAAGAATTCAACCTGGAACCTGGAGGCAGGAGTGCAAACCACAATGTCACCCGATTACCTATTACCGTACTACCTATATTCAGATCCAGATTGAGGTCTGGACCACATTCAAAGAGAATGACATATAGTAAAGGCCAACCTTCTAAAACTTTGAGTTAGGTACAGACAGACCAGGTAGCAAAACCCTGGGAGGGAAGGTCAAAAATGAAATGCATTCTTGGTAAAATTAAAATTTGACAATACAGGCGGTCCTCGGGTTACGAACGAGTTCCGTTCCTACGCAGGCGGCGTAACCTGAATTTGTGCGTAAGTC
>JAPTGZ010000026.1:25581915-25593954 GCA_029814645.1 Fowleria isostigma | reverse complement strand
AGATAGATAGATAGATAGATAGATAGATAGATAGATAGATAGATAGATAGATAGATAGATAGATAGATAGATAATTTTACTACTCTGATTTGCTACATAATGACAATTTTTTAAAGCACACATTCCTTTTTGAAGACATTTTTTTAAATGTATAAGTTCAATGGTCAAAATGTATTCTTTAAATTTTGAAATAAGTCGTCAGATATTAATGTATGATATTGTGTCTTAAAGTATGGTTTTTAGGTATATTCAAAAGGCTTACAATGTTTTTATTGGCCAAGTTGTGGTCTACAATTTTTAGTCTCACTTTTAATAGTATGACTCTTTCTATGGCTCTAGTACAAACACTTCCACACACTGTATCACTGAATGACTCAAAAAGTAATTAAATGCATTCAATAATAAAATACAGCAAAGTTAGATGCCAAAAAGTAGCCTAAAAAAACAAGGGGTAAGTGACGCACCGGAAGTGCCGCTGACAGCTCAATCATGTAGCCACCTCAAACTTCACTTTCACTTACAGCCATGAGATTGGGGTCCATAGAAACAAAAGCAAATGATGATGATACCTTCTGCCTGAATTTACCCAGCTGGTATCATTCCTGTCGCATCGAAGTTGTCTGAGAGTCACGGTAAGATGATATTTCTCGTGTGGACGTGTGTTTTCAGTGTTAGCGCAGCTAGCATCGAGCTAATGTTAGCAAACATGAAGCCAATTTGGTCGACATGAACTGAGGGGATACTGCCAGTACATTTATTTAACCTGCTCTGGTTGTCTGGTCATTACCAACTGCGTATATTTAGTGTTGTTGTGAAATGAAATTAGCAAGGAAAAAATGGATAACATGTACTCGGATACAAGTAAGGCTCGCTTACAAGTAGAGAATTTCCCCTTTTTCTTTCCTCTTTTTCACTCCGTCATTAGTTAGCTAAATGCTAGTATCGGTATTACGCTTGTACTGTTATTGTTTCTATTGTTATTGTGCAGTTTCTAAGCTGAACACGAACTGTCTTTACTTAAACAGAAGTGGAGCTGTGGTGAAGTATGGATGGAGTCAGCTGGGGCACTACCAGGGCCCAGGAGTCGTTCAGCCGCCCTAAAACCGCAGCAGAAACCCTGTCCAGGCTGGCCAGCTTCATTGCACGGGCTGATGCTAAGCACCATCTACGTAATCAGAAGCAGCCAGTATTGCCATATGTTTGTCAAGAGTGTGGAAAAGGCTTCCCATTTGCAGCTGAACTGTTACAACATCAGGAACTACAACACACATTACCCAAGCCTCACCGGTGTCCCTCATGCAGGAAGGAGTTTTCTCTGAGGTCATCTTTACAGCTACATGAATGTGGTCATGACTCCTCCCCTTGTGAACTTTGTCACGGAGAGATACGGGTTGGTACTCCATGCTCTGCGTGTATGACACGAACTTCAGATCCCGATAGAACACAGGACCAGTCACCTCACCGACAGCCACACGTCCTGGACAGAAGCCCATATGCATGTGCACCGTGTGGGAAAGGTTTTAACCAAAAGCAGGCTCTGCTGCACCACCAGCAGGCTGGTTGTAGCAAACCACCACATTCACCAAATATGGATAATTCTAGTAACCTTCCAGGTGACTCTCTACCTGTCTCTGAAGGAGAGTCATCTCCTTCAGACTCTTCAGACGTCCCAGGGCCCAGCAGCAAAACTATAAATCTTTGCCAGTTCTGTTCCAGGATCTTTTGCACAGAGGTTGCTCTACAACGCCACAGACAGACAACCCATGGAGATGAGAGGCCGATTGTTCCTTCCAGTCAGCACACCAAAGTTGAACGTGTGGCTGGAGAACGAAAAAAAGAAGCAAGTAAAAAGTCTAAATCCAAAAAGAAGTTACTGAGCTGTCGCTCCTGTGACTTGGTGTTTAAGAGCACCACTAAGCTGTACATACACAGAAAGGAGAAGCACAGCAGAGAGACACATACAAGGAGAGAGACAAGGCCACCTGTCACCAAGCGCAGGAGAATATTCACATATACATGTCATATTTGCAGCAAAGTGTTCTTTCATCATTTGTCACTTTTGGCTCATGTTAGAAGGCATGCAGCTTCAGATGTTACTGCTGTTGAAAATAAAAGCCAGTCAGCAGAAGGTGCCACCAAAGACTCTAAGTTATTAGAAAATAGACCAAATACAGGAAAGACCACAGCATATAAAAAGATACCCAGGGCTGGTCCAGGCAGGCCAAGGAAAGTGCCCAGAGTGAAGAAGGTTTGCAAACCAGAGAAATGTGAAGAAGTGCCTGAAGTGGAGGAAGAGGAAGAGGACAGAAAGGAGAAGGAAGAGGAAGAAGAAGAGGAGGTGGAGAGAGAGGGAGAGGAAGAGGAAGAAGAGGAGGAGGAGGAAGAAGAAGAAGAGGAGGAGGAGGAGGAGAGAGAATTCCCATGCCCGTCCTGTGTAGAGGTTTTTTCATTGCAGTCCCAGCTGAAGGAGCACGTAGAGCTTCATCAGTCAGCTGTGAAGAGGAGGCAGTGTAGCGTCTGCATGAATGAGATGGACACATGTAAATGGCCTGGGTCAAAGAAGCACAGGCTGTACCACTGTGTGCCCTGCCAGCAGGGTTTCTCTTCACTGGACTCTTTCTTAGAACACTGTCAGGACCACCTGAGGGTCAAGGTGGAGGAGGACTGCATCACAGAGGGCTACACACAACAGGCCAGAAAAGCCTGAGTGTTTTTTGAATGTAATCAGCCATTGCCTTTTTGCCTTGGAGGCCTGGAGAGTGATGAAATGATATGAAATTCTTGTTGATTCCCTAAGTTCATTGCTTTAGCACTCAGGCCACTTTTACGTTACTCACACTCTGAGTCAACCAGAAAATGATGTGCTCATAAACAAATTATGGTTTTCTCATGTTTAGCACTCTTTTTCTATAAAACAAATGGATAACTTCTTAAACAGGGCAGGTCTTTTCAGATATTTATTCTACTTTGCTTTCATAACTATATGTAAAATTCTAATTAACTGCGATCCATCTCAAACATTAGGTTGAATCCTTCTCATTCTTTGCATTTCTTTTGAAGAGTTCCCTCTTTCTCATGACATGTCCTCATAATCAAGAATCATAAAAAGATAATGATTCGACCTTTGTTACTTCATCTGTTAGAATTTGATGTTCAAGCTCTTGGGCGAGTTTATTTTTATCTATAAATTAATTCCAGCCCATTGCACCTTATATAGGAGGCGAAAACACCAGTATTCTTTATTAATAATATTTAAAATGTTCTCCACTCACCATTTTTGGCACATTCTGGCCCAAGCACTGGCTGATGTCTTGTTTACTAGAGTCTATTTTTACACAGGACATTTAGGATGATCCTTAGTGATTATTCTCATAAATTTGGCAATAATTCATTTTGAGTCTTCGGTTAATGTCACTGACTGGATTGTCATTTTATATTGGATCCAGGTATTTGTGTTGTGTTTGTAGCAGTGCCTGGAGTGTCAAAGGTTTAGTGTGTTGGTCAGCATTACTCAATATTTGTGACTTTTGACCAAGATCTGATTGAAGTCAACAAAGTGGTATAAATTGGCAAGTGTAATTGCTCTAAAGAGTGGCCATTTACATTTTTGAGTAGTTCCTTCACCCAGTGAAATGCACTGGAGATAAACAGACCTATGCAAACAGACTGTCAGCGGCTCTTCTGTATTTCTGTGATGCTTTGTAAGTGCTGTGGTGAATGAACCAGGATCTATCTATGTGGATTTTTTTTTTTCTGAAGGACCCTCGGCTACTGTTTTTTGAAACGCTACTGTGAAAAATGTAGAAAATCATTTATTAGATTTTGAAGCTTCCACTTTTTCAAGGTCTTTTGTAAATTAGGTTATGGCTCTTTCTAGAAAACATCATTAAACTTAACAACTCTAATGAGACCTGTGTTTTTGATCTTTTTAATTAGGGCTTTTCATAGAGGTGAATTGAATAGTAATTAACTACAGAATAAGGTTACATACTCTGGAAAGTTAACAACTGGTAACCAATTAACAGTTGTGGACGGAACATGTTGAATAAATGTGAAGTGTTGGATTTGTTGTTGTGCAACAAATGCAAACATAACGACCATTTCCATACTTTAACAAATATGTGTAGAAATTCTGATATAGTTATTGGGGTAAAAAAACATCTCAATTGCTGTTTATACGTACTCCTCCCGACCGCTTGGTGGCGATATGTTGACACAAAGTTACGGAAGTCTATGAATAGACTTCCGGTTATTCGGCGCACGTTCCCCTTCCGCGGTCTCTGAAACGAAATTTGTACGAGCGTGTCTGCGTATAGACAAAGACAAAATGAGCAAAGCACATCCGCCAGAGCTCAAAAAGTAAGTAATGCAATCTTTTATTGAAGTGTGTAATATATATATTGATTGTCTTTTGTATTTTACCTGGCTTAAATTCTGAACATCTGCCCGGCTTCATTGTTTGCGAATGAATCAAGCTAACGTTAGCATTAGCTTGGTTAAAAATACCATTTTCTCTAAGCCTTTATTTTGTGTTCTTTCTCTTTCTTTTCAGATTTATGGACAAGAAGCTTTCTTGTGAGTATCGCCATACAATAGCAGCTTAATTCATATCGATAAGCCTCTCGAATGTCTGAGTGAGACAGGATTTCGAATAACAGCTAGATAATCTACTTAAGCCGTGGTAATTTGACGTAAAAGAACCGGAAATTAACAACATTGAAACTCTCAATTTGTTTTCAATTTTTAATTTTGGCAAACCTAAGTACATTGTAATCTACACCTGGAAATTTGAAGACTTGCACAAATGTGAAGAAAGGGTTTGACCTGCAACAAAAATAAATAATTCCTCAACAATTTGCGAACTTGGCACAATATATATTACTCACAAAAAGTTAGGGGTATGTCCAACAGTTAAATGTTTCAGGACTTTTTGCACAGCTTCCAGTTCAATTCTAATTGAACCAGGAAATGTATTGGTAAGTTCATGGATTGACCATTGGTTCAACTGGAGTTGGTATCTAAAACAGTCCTCTTCATCATGATGTTCACATTTTGAAATCATGAGATTGAGACGGTGACATTTTTTATTGTATACTCACCACTGTTGTTTGCTTTTCTTTCAGAAAATTGAGATGAGAAAATCACCATTGCATGCTTCTTTAAATGCCCTACTTTGATGATATAATACCGAGAGGTGTAAAAAAATATATATATATATCATTACAGCAATATATCGCAATACTTTGACCTCTAATAGAATATCGATATTTCATCCCTTAATATTGTTTTTTGAAAACAAAAATAATTTCTTTGCAACATTAAATTCACAGTAGTGTGACAAACTTGATGCATTTTATGTTTAATGCACTTTGTTTTAATGCACTTTAAGGGATTGCTTTAAGTGTATGTATTGTATGTAACACTGCATTTGACTAATTATTTCAAAAACAATCAAATGGAAAAGTTTTCAAATAGTTTTGACAATTTGTCCTTTTAATTTTGTGAAGTATTGTGTGATTTATATTTACATCCTCTCTTTTTCTTAATTAAATGTAGAACATTACAGTATATCACAATGTTGTGATATCATGATATATTGTGATACTATCGTATCATATTGCGAGGTTCTTGCCAATACTCACCCCTAACAATACCACACTGTAGCATGTACTTTTTGCATTATCCATAAATTTTATCCAAAAGACAAATATCCCTAACATTTTGTGAGTAGTGTATTTGATTTTTTTTTTTTTTTAATGGAGGAGGGTTTTTTAGTGATAGTCTTGATGCATTGATGGTGTTTTACTCGTGATAATTATTCCTCTTGACTATTCTGGTCATTAAAATACCCATGGAACACTTCTAATTTACATGAGACTGGATGAAATCTGCAGACCCTAACTTCTGCAAAAATCAGTTTAGTACTATATGTTAAAGGAGTATAACACATGACACCCTAAAATGCGGTTCTTTTAAGTATCTAGGTAACAGATTTTAAATAAGTGTTTTTAAAATGTAAAAAAAAAAAAAAAAAAGAGAGAGAGAAATTAAACATAGCATTCATCTCACTGACTTTTTGATGGTGTTTGTTTTTCAGTGAAGTTAAATGGAGGTAGACACGTGCAGGGCATTCTGCGAGGTTTCGACCCCTTCATGAACCTAGTGGTGGATGACTGTCTAGAGATGGGCCCTGGGGGACAGCAAACCACCATTGGCATGGTGGTCAGTACTTTTATATCCTCATTTACTCTGTCTTGTATGTGGTCTTTTTTTTCTTGCCTGGAATGCAAAGAAGAGAATCTCCCCGAAAATGGTGTCAAATAGTTGAATCCAACCTGACCAATAGATATTGCTGTCAGAACTGAATTTGTTTTTACCAGGACATTTATGAGTAATAATTTTTTTAATAAATACCGACAGTACAGAGCCAAAGTCTTGCCCCTTTTGGTTGTGTCCCATGGAACCTTATTTTAGAGAGTATTGCATTGCAGTTGATGGCTAGTGCCGTTATTCTTTGATCAGCTTTTATTAGCAGTTTTTTTTTTACATATGTTTGTGAGTTGAAATGACATTTTTTAAACTTAAAGCCTTAATTTGTGGGAAACTGATGAAGTGTCAGACTGAAAATATGTAAATATAAAGACTAAACACCAGACAGTAACAGAGGCAATGTCATATCAGTCTCCATGATCAGTTCAGAGCTGTCGAATGTTTCAGTTAAGCTTCAGTATGACTGGACTGTAGCAATTTTTAATATTTTTTCATAAGGCTGCACGATTAATTGATTTTAAATTGAAACTGGATTTTTTTAAAACTAGGACAAATTTTTGAAAAGGGTAAACCTCAGATTGATTTAATCTCATGTCTCTGGGTTGCCCTCCTCCAGGCTGCTGTAGGCTGCTCTTCCTTATTGTGAGAGAAATCTTTCACAGAATTCCATGTAATGACCACAAACCTTAAATCCGTGATGGCATCATGGAATCGCTGAAAATGCCGTGATGGGCCCGCAAAAATTATACATCAGTGCAACCATAGTCCATGCACAGGTCCCCCAATTCAAATATAAGTGCATGGGGATCACTCATCTTATGTTGTCCATGCATGGATTCGTACTGTCTTTATCTGATCCGGGTTGCGGGGTCAGCAGCCTCAGTAGAGGAGCCCAGACAGCCCTCTCCCCAGCCACATCCACCAGCTCTGGGAGAATTCCAAGGTGTTCCCAGGCCAGCTGAGAGATATAATCCCTCCAGCACGCCCTTGATCAGCCTCGAGGTCTCCTCCATGCATGCATCCCCCAAGTTAAATACAGCTCTATGGGGATCACTCCTCTTACATGGTCCACACATGACTAATGCCTGTCACTAACTAACATTGGTGTAACATCTGTGGGCCCATCACAGATTTGAGGTAGGGAGTTGTGTTGCATTGCGGGCCACACACGAAAACAACGTGCAGACTTCTGTTGTTCTTTGTAGTTTTACCCAGAAATCAAAAATTGAGTTTTTAGAGGAAAAAATCTGGATTTTATTTTTGGCCAAAATCATGTAGCCCTATTTTCTCCCCAACGGCACCTGTTTTGATGTTGATTTGTGACACATTCAGCAAAAGATGCAATGTTATTTGCCAGTGTAACACAAAAATAAATGTTTTACCATCTTTGCCACAAACCATAATTTCTTGGTACATAAACTGTCTTTTGACAAAAGCCGTTTGTGGTGACATAATTCAAACAGGATCAAAAAATGTTTTGACTCTCCATTTACTCTGTTCAATTGTATTTATATTTTCTTTTTGTAGTTGGATCCTGTGGGACTTAAGCTCTATTTAATTGTTGGTCTTAAATGTAGCATGTGGCTTTTTGTTTTCCAGGTCATCAGGGGTAACAGCATCATCATGTTGGAGGCCTTGGAGAGAGTATGAGAGACGATGGAGGGACAAATGGAGAAGATTACCATCCACACCTTATATTCTGTTATCCATTAGTTTGTTTAAAGCAGGAAATAGGAGTTGTCTTTAAATCCAAGATGTCTGATTTATATCAACTGGTGTTTTTTTTTAAGTGTTTTGAATTGTTATCTTGTGAATAAATCTTTTTCTTTATACTTGGTTATGTTGATTTAATCTTTTAACATGTTACTAAATTTGGCAAAGCTTTAAACTTTTTTGCTGTGCTTTGTAGAATTTTAAGACTTGAAATCACCATTCTGAGATGAGGTGGTTTGAGGAAGTAATGCTTGGTTTATTTCAAGATCTGATAAAAGCTCACATCCCCTGAGGAGAGATCTCTGCCGACCATCCAAAAGGAAAGCACTTCTACACTCAGAGGTTGCTGTCAGGGATGCATTCCATGCATTAAATGCACAACAACAGTAACTTATACCAGATGACATTAAGTGTATAGGATGACATGTTGAGAGGAAGACATTTTAATACAAAGATCATACAAAATCAGGACACGCATACAACTTACTGGTACAACATGCAGTAATTTTTCTGTCAACTTTGATGGCATTACTTGTTTGTGTATAATGAATTGTGTTCTACCTAAAGTAAATTATAATTTCACGTCTACCAAACTTATACTTTTATGTCAATGTCCAAGAACAACATGTTATTGTGGAAGAGCTGAAAATATAACCTCATTGCTCCTATTGCATATATGATATGCAAAATTTGCTTAAGTAACTGCAGTTCTTAATTTGTACAGTTTGTATTTATAATTTCAGAAATGATGTGAAAGGTTAGTCTTGTCAGAAAAAGGAAGCCATACCACAAAAAAAGTTGTTTGGCAAATAAGATAATTTTTACTGGTAGAAGTTATTTTCATATCAGTAAAACAAAACCACAGGATTCATTAAGTATAGCCATGTAATACAAATACAATTTGAAAAAAAACAAGAATGAATAATATGGAGGATAATTTAGAACGTTACATTTAAGCATATTGTCAATCACATCATGTCTTGGCATAAGATGTATATATTTTTAAACGTCCCAGACGACATTTAAAAAGGGACAAAAATAATAATAATAATAATTGACTATAAATCTTAGGCAAAAGTTACTTACGACAAAACATTTTACCAGTGGATATTTTTAGGGTGAGACAGTTTGAATTGCAATACCAAGAAATAATTCTAAATTAATTTAGTATTAAGTAGTGAGTTAAATAATATATATATATATATATATGTATAATTTTTTTATTTTTTTTTAAAGCTGTTTTTAAATTATGCTTAAACCCAAATGGGACACATGCCGAAAAATAATTTGTTAATGCTGATGGATATCCAGTCCAGATAAAACAAAGCAGATAAAAACAGTGTTTCAAAGTTTCATGTGACATTTTACAGAAAGTACAAGGGTCGCGATATAATAATATTCTAAAACCAAGCAAGGTTAAAGTCCATGGACTGTAGAGGGCGCTGTCTGATTTCCGATTGCCACTTCTTTATGTGTACTTTTATTTTGAAAGCCGATTGTCGTCATCACACACACGTTTCTCTACGTCCAGTGTCGTAGACGTTTGACGGTATGTGGAAAGTAGCAATGTCGGAGGAGGTTGGGAAGGCGCTACAGTCGGTAGTGGAGCGGGTGAACCAGGCGGCGGCACGGCGGCCCAAGGTAACTGCAGCCCGGGAGGCTCCGCTCCGGAGCGCCGCTGCTGTGGCTCCAGTGTCGGAGTTCCGGAAAGTCGTGCTGCTGCAGCACGACTCGTTATGTAAGGCTGCCAAACACCTCAACCTTTGGATGGGAGACAGGGGGGCTTGTGGCAGCACTTCCATAACATGCATGGTTTTTCAGTGGCAGCTGAATAATATGCGTGGGCATAAGATCAGGTGGTAAATGCAGCCTATGCATGCACTTGGCTGAATACAAATATGATGCCTTGAAGCTACTTTTGGTACTGTTGACATTTGGCATGATTCTAGGTTATTCATTGAGACGGCCATGCTTCAGACCAACCTCTTTCCACTGCAACTTCATCCGAGCTTGTGGAAGAATGTCCACTTGTGAGAATGACATTTTCATCAATTGGCTCTAAAAATAACATCAAGGTTGATATCTAGGTCAAAGCATGATAAGTATTTCTGTGTATCATTCAGATCTCCTTATCAATAACCTTAGTCTGTAGAGCGGACTGAATGATGTGTCATGCATCTAACCATAGTAGCAGCCAGAAGTTTCATCCTTGTTTTGTGGGATCCCTGCAGGGCTGACTCACTCCTTCTGCTACAACTAAAAGCATTCAGCCACCACACAGCCTCCTCAGATACACTCATTGATAGAGATGACAAACGAGACTGCTTTGTCCTTCCTCAGACACTACCAGCCATACCGCCCCGCCTCGTAGCTGTCAGCAAGACTAAACCCCCAGAGATGGTTGTGGAGGCCTACAGGCAAGGGCAACGTAACTTTGGAGAAAATTATGTGAGTCAGAGATGCGGATGATCTGCATATTTTAGACTTTCCAAGTATCTGTAATTTATAATATGTCACTGAGATCAAGACAAGAACATGTGAAAGCTCATTCTGTCCTTGTGTCTTTTACAGGTCAATGAACTTGTGGACAAAGCTTCAGATCCACTGGTGGGTTTGGATGTTTGCACAGAAATACATGTTTTCATCCTGGTTTTTCATTGTCATTTTTTTCACAGTGTTTTATTTACGCTTAATTTAGATTTTAGAAGCATGTCCAGAAATCAAATGGCACTTCATCGGCCATTTACAGAAAAATAATGTCAACAAACTTTTGGGTAAGTGTTAGTCCTTTGCTTCTTTTGCCTTCATTCCACAGTGGGTCAAATCGGTGCTCTAAATCTTGCCTTCGTCATTCATAGGTGTGCCAAATCTGTTCCTGGTGGAAACGGTGGATTCTGTGAAACTGGCTGACAAGGTCAACAGCTCATGGCAGCGTCTCAGAGGAGCCAGCACGCAAAGGTTAAAGATCATGGTCCAGATCAACACCAGTGGAGAGCAGAGTAAGTTTTATGGATGTTCTCATTTTGAGAGCCGATCACAAACTCAGTCATGTGTTTTTTCGCCATCAATGTGAAATGTCTTTTATAGGTAAACACGGCCTTCCACCAGACGAAACGGTGAACACAGTGAAACACATTGTGTCCCAGTGCACCGCCCTGCACTTCTCAGGACTCATGACCATTGGACACTACGGTTACGACCTCAGCCTGGGCCCTAATCCTGACTTTCAGGTATGGACATCACGTCACTTTAGATTTTTATTAATACTGCGTAACAGTGCATGTGCTGTATATTGAAAAGACCTAAGAGGTCATCTCTCTCTAGAATCTAAAAAGGGGTCATTTACAACTTACATAGTATTCAGTTTGAAATGTATAGAATACAATAGAGGTTGTTGTCCCTCAAGGGAAATTTGTCTTAGACAGCAGTACTACATGTTGCTACATGACCATACGGGAAAAAAATCAAATAAAAAACACTCAGTCATACAGAAGATGATTAGGGCCACTGGGATGAAAATAAAATTAAAGTCCAGTATATCTTTTTACCCTGGCCGTGCCTAAGTACGCCAGGGTATTGTCATCAGTTCATCGTCCGTCGATTTAAAAATTTTGGCATGCAGTGACAGGTCCAGGCCACTAGGGGCAGTCCGACTGGGGGCAGTCCACCTCAGCCGCCACAAGCAGTCCACCACGGATACATATAAACATAAAGTCTATATATCAGCACATTTCCAGACCATAATAACAGTGTGACATTGTACTGAAATGTGACACTGCAAATAATTTTATCTTCAATAACGAACACCGGAGTCTCAACTTCCTGTCCAGTTTCAGTGCGGCTTCACAGACGGAACGGAGCGGAGAAAAGGGGTAAAAGGAATGGAACTACACAACAATAAGTCCCGGCATTCAGGAGACCGGTTCGGTATCAGAGACGTGTGTGGTGGGAAATAATTTCCAAGATGTATGTTACAGTGTGAGGTGGCTGGGGCATCTGTTTCGGATGCCCCCTGGACGCCTCCCTGGGGAGGTGTTCAGGGCATGTCCCGTCGGG
>JAPTGZ010000026.1:25549156-25559834 GCA_029814645.1 Fowleria isostigma | reverse complement strand
CTCCTGAGGAGCTGGAGGAAGTGTCTGGGGAGAGGGAAGTCTGGGCATCCCTGCTTAGGCTGTTGCCCCCGCGACCCTTCCCCGGATAAGCGGAAGAAGATGAGATGAGATGAGGGGGAAAAGGTAAATTATTTTTGCTTCTTATTTCTTCAACATTTATCAGAATAGCATCATTACCTCCGCCAAGGAGCTGCATGCATTGCTACTTGTCTGTTTTTCTGTCAGCAGGATTTCGCACCGGATATCATGAAACTCAGGAAGAGTAGGGCAAAGACGAATAATGAACATTTATAATAAGAAGCAGAGGTTGAAATCTTACTTTTGTGTAACATTGAAGAGGTCACTGATGCCTGTATTAAATTAGCCATTGGCATTTTTTTTCTTTATTAGTGCCCTTCCAAGTTCATTGGATATTATAAAATTGTGTGCTGTTAATTTCAAATCAAAGGTAGAAAGTAACAAAGTATAAGTACTTTGTTTAGGTATCTGTAGTTGAGTATTTTTTTTCTGACAACTTATTACTTTTACTCCCTACATTTATGCATAAATATTTGTACTTTACACTCCTTACGTTCTCAGAATAGGCTCATTATTTTTTCAAACAAAACACACGTGACAGTATGTAAAATACGTCGCTTCATTCACTGTGGAATTAGAAAATGGAAACTTTTTTGGTTTTGCCTGGTTATTTTTTATATTTTTGTACTTTATTAAAAAAGTATAAAGTAAATGCAGTTTTGCTTTTTACTTTTGTGCTTTATTACTTTTATTCAAGTAAAAGAGTTGACTTTGACGAGTATTTTTTCATAGAAGTAGCTGTACTTCTACATAAGTATAGCATGTGAGAACTTTTGCCACCTCTGTTTAAAATTAGAGTTGAACTTAAAACAAGGTCTAACAGTATGGATGTCACTGATGCACCTGACAGCAGATGGAAATGAGCTCCTGTGAAGCGGTAGCGGAAGTGACCAAGTAACCGTCAAAATAAGATATTTACTTAACTTTCTTTGAATATATCACAGCCAGTGTTTTATATTAATTTATATAAAGTATTTTTTATTAATCATAATTTTAATAAGGATTTATGTTATACAATATGAACTGTCTGGTGAGGGCTGTGAAGGTCTGACAGGAGGTCCGGAGGGTTTTATTTTGGTGACCCAGTGCCGGCCGCTGCTTTGACGGCTGCGCTCCTCGGACGCAGGGCTCCGTTCATCCGTCATCACTCCTTTATTTGCCGGTGTTCGCGTCTGTTGTCTGCTTGAAGTGCTCTTCAGGCAGGCATGTCAGGCTCAACACCCCCGCCTCCTCCGGCTGAGCCTGTGGGAACCGAGGGTTACTTTCCCCCCGGATACAAACCTTTCAAACCCGAGGAGCATGGCCTGGAGCGCGGGTTCCGACTCACAGCCTACTCGGACCTGAAAGGATGAGGCTGCAAGGTCCCGCAGGAGGCTCTGCTCAAACTCCTGGCGGGACTGGAGCCGCACGGGGCCGACGGAACGGGAAAGGCCGTGGACCAAGCGTCAGAGTTCGACCAACAGGCGCCCGGTCCCCGACTCGGTAAGGCACATAGTTTTAGTTAGCAGAGCTAGCCTGTGCGTCCACGGCATCTTTTAGGAACCACGGCGGTTAACACCAGCCTGTTAGCTAGCGCGCTGTGGCTAACCATGCTAGCTAGCGTTAACTCACAGAGCGGCTCATTTGACAGATGGGCAGAGCACAGGTCCAGATCAATAAAAGTAATGTTTACTCTTTACTGCGCTCTGTTGTCAATGTGTACACACGATCTTGGTACCTGTATGTAGTAAACACTTGTAATGGTTAACTAAATAGCTCATGGAGTAAAGTGAGAGCGCACAAGTTGGTGGATTGTCAAAGTGGTGGTATGATTCAGCAGATTAATATGTGATGCTTGTGGTTCGAAGTTCATGTACACGGTCAACCATTTATTGTGACAGAACGTTTCGCAATTGAAAGTACATAATTTACACGATGCAGTTACAGTGAGTGCTCGCAAACATGTATTTATTTTGAAATTCAATACAATCATTCCGTATTATTAGTGTTAAACGCATCATCAGAAAACACCCACATCCAAGCTAGAAATGTCAACAAGACCCCAACATTCCTAGATGATTCACTGTACGACCACTCTGTTAGATAACACTAATCAGTTTAGTATAATAGTTAAATGAGTACATCAAGTGTGCAGTAATGTCCGTGTGTATAAACATGTGCTGTGGTGCGTTTCAGGTGTTGGCATGGACTGTTGTGTGATTCCTCTGAGGCATGGAGGACTCTCGCTGGTCCAGACCACAGACTTTTTCTACCCTCTGGTGGAGGATCCTTACATGATGGTGAGTATGTATAACATGTGTTTCTCCATGTAGACCGAACACATTTGTCACTCTCTGTTGGGATCCTTTGTACAGTGTTAAAGATATATGTATTTTTTTATGATACATCTTAGTTTTTTTTTCCCCCTGGCTCAGAAGTTATAGACGCTACCATCTGTATTATGTGAGGAATGTCTTTAACCAGCCTATTCAAACACTTCTTCAAGTCAGAGTATATAAGTAATCATTATCATGTTAAATCTAGGACATAAACAGTTTTACTGTTTCGATTGACTGGTTTATTTTGAGCTGGTGCACTCCATATACAATACTGCTTCAATTCACAATAACAGAAATTTCATAAGATTAATGCATTATATACATTCCATTATGTGTACACAAATATACAGAGAGACATTTTTTCTAAACATTCACATACACCCAGCTAACTCTAATACATTATACAAAACACAAATGTACCTAATAGAGAAAAATACCAATTAGTACAACAGACTGTAGACACCAAGATGAAATAATATACATATCATTATGTGTACACAGTATACATAAACATTAATCCACTGTTAATATACAACCCTAGTAGCCCAAAAGGGAGTGAGAAGAAGTAAAACTTACTTACTTCCACCCTCAGTTTCACTACTTAAACTTGTATCTTTGCAATTATATCAGAGGATTTAATTGTAAACATACTTTAGTACACCAAAACTAACTTTAACACAACATACAGGACATAAATGTAGCCAATAAAGAGAAGAAATACTAATAAAACACAACAAATTATAAGTAATTTTGAAAAAATGTAAATGTATTTAATAATGTCCATGAATAAAGTGAAAAATAAGTGAAATGCAAAGAACAAAACACATGTAAGAAGAAGAGGAAAAAAGTAAGAAAGAAAAATAAGAAAAAACACATGATCTTCAAAGTCTTCATCTCTATATTGTTTTAAGACCATTTCTTTATATCCTGATTTAAATGGCTGTATATTGTTGGAGCATTGCTTTAGTTTAAACCCCAAACTGTTCCACAGCCAGCCCCCACACACAGACACACTAAAGCTTTTTCCTGGTGGTTCTCACCACCCTGACCTTGTAGTTGCCACCTCCCCTCAAGTACTAACTTTATCAAGTAAGAGAAATGCATGTCCAATGTAAAAGTAAAGCGATATCTGTATTTGGAAAATACAAATAATTACCAGCACTTTTTCTAGCAGTGCACTGTGCAGATTACAAACAGCCCTGTCACTCAGGATAATGCAGCAGTTGTCATTACAAATCGCAGAAATCAACAAGTGCAATAGTTTTTTGCTAAATGTGTTTTGATGACACGTCAGAGTGTTGTAAGAGCCGGAGGTGTCATGAAATTTCATGGATGCAGCCAACTCATAATTCTTGATGTAGTGGAAACCTTTTTCTTTTCTTTTTTTTATGTACTCTTAACCTGTCCCTTATATGCAGTTCTTTCTACCAATTATTAAAAAGACTAAATATCCAAATGAAATATCTGTTTATGTTGTACAAGCTGTCATCATCCTTAAAATTATTATTTATAGTTTGTTTTATAGTTTTATCATTTTTATTGATAGTTTGTCTTGTTTTTTTCTCTCCGTCTATTCATATCAGGGTAGGATAGCGTGTGCTAATGTCCTCAGCGATCTCTATGCTATGGGCATCACGGAGTGCGACAACATGCTGATGCTGCTGAGTGTCAGCCAGAAGATGAATGAGAAGGTAGTGTTGTATTTATGGGTGGATGTCAAGGTAATGACTGTGCTGTAATGTACTGTCACTTCCTAGGAGATTCCACCACTGAAGTTTTTTTTGTTTGTTTTTTATATTTATGCATGTATGTGATGCACTGCACCTTCTAAACACTAGCGTATCTGTTGTGACATTATTTACATTTGTGTACCTAACACAGGATCGTGAGCGAGTCATGCCACTGATGATTCGAGGTTTTCGTGATGCGGCAGAGGAGGGAGGTACTTCAGTGACAGGAGGTCAGACAGTCATCAACCCCTGGATCATTGTGGGCGGAGTAGCATCTGTTGTGTGCCAGCCTAATGAGTTTATTATGTGAGTAATGTCAAGCTGATAATATGTTTCTCCAGAAAAAGAATACATAATTAATGATTATAAATATGCAGATATGGACACAATAATTTCACAGGATAAAATAGTGACAAGTCAATATTTGACATGAGTTTTTGTGCAAAGGACACATGGAAACTGCTTTACAAATCAGCAAAGAAATAAGGTGTATTTAAATATTTTCTCAACAGGAAACACAAAAATTAAAAATATGTAGGAGCATTAAACAGAATATTAAATGGATGTTCTATCTATAGAATATCAACAGTGATTTCTCACATATGATTATTTACAAAGATCTATTAATTTTATATATTCACTGACTTTTATACTTACATTTACATTCTTTTGATGAAATCAAACACAATCTTAATATTTTTTCCACTTTATTAATATTATGAACCAAGTTTCATCTTGAAATTCTTAACAGTCTTATGCATAATAAATTGATTACCTGGATATTAATATTGTCTGTGGCACCCACTTCACCAGTGGAGTTAAGTTGAAACTTCCTTTTCTCCGGGAATGTATTTCAACAGCCTCTGACAGAATGTAATCGGCTTTGTCTATTTCAGCAGACAGGGTCTGTGTTGAAAAATACAAGCAAGACAGTTTTATTCATTTTAAACTACAATGATGACAACTGCCATATCCTTTGCAATGAATTCAACATGTCACTGTTATTTGTTGGTCACATCATATATAATAAGATGTGGGGGAAAGTGCAATTTTTTTAAATTTATTTTATTTTATTTTATTTTTTTTAAACAAAAAACAAACTTACCAGCTGCAATGACATTTAGCTGTACTAGATGCTAGCCTCTGCTGATGTTTTTTGTGATTTGCTCAAACGGCTGAAGCAGTTTAAATCAGTTTCTTAACTATGAATGAGTATTTGTGTTTGAAATGGGTAAATCTGTGCGTGATCGTAACCTACTGAGCAGTTTAATTGTCCAACAAGGCTGATACTCTCTACTGCTTATGTATTTTCCAGGCCAGACGGCGCTGTACCAGGTGACGTCCTGGTCCTGACAAAACCTCTGGGGACGCAGGTGGCTGTCAATGCTCACCAGTGGCTCGATCAGGTTCTCCACAGATTGTTCTCATGCCGACTGTTCTGTTCATTATGAAGCTTTATGTGTCTAGAGCTGATAATATTTTAAAACTCACACCTATATTTTTGTACAAATCTTTGAACCATGTCTCTGCTTTTCTGTCTCAGCCTGAAAGGTGGAACAAGATCAAGCTAGTTGTCACCAAAGAGGAAGTTAAAGAGGCCTATCAGGAAGCCATGTTCTCTATGGCAACACTAAACCGCACAGGTATGAAAGACTTTATTTATAGAAAAATAATTATTATCATTATTAATTTGTGACGCAAGCCACATGCACTGACTTGTTTATCAACATTATGTTGTTCCTGTTTATTCTTTTTGTCTCTAGCGGCAAGCCTGATGCACAAGTTCCAGGCCCATGCCGCAACAGATGTGACAGGTTTCGGGCTGTTGGGACATGCCAACAACCTGGCAGCACAGCAACGAAACGAGGTGGCCTTTGTCATCCACAACCTGCCGATCATAGCCAAGATGGCTGCCATCAGTAAAGCCTGTGGAAACCTGTTCAACCTGGTTCAGGGCACATCAGCTGAGACTTCTGGTATGAACACAAGATTGGCAGGAAATACAGCACACAAATCTTATACAGGTCGTGACAGAGCATATTTTCTGCAAGGTCTATAGCAGGGGTCGGCGACCTGCGGCCCTTTCGTCCTTCTGCTGCAGCGCTTGTAATAATGAAATAAAACATGTTTAATTTTTTGTCACTCAATAAAATAATGGAAAAAGTTTAAAACGTTCCATTTGTTAGTGGACGAGGTTCAAGACTGTATTCTATTAGTGATGCGTTAGTCATGAACGTAACAAGTCAGTGATAGGAGCCAGTGTTCTGTCAAAGCTCCTTCTACTACAACCTGACACACTATCCATATTTATACATGACCAAGACACACTTGCCTGTACCCACGTACACAGTAACTCACTTTTAAGGGCTTTATTTTTGGATGAAAAACACACCATCAATAAATCTCTAATACGTGCTGCTCAGTGGTGTCTTTGTCCGGAGGTAAACAGAGGTAAACTCACTTCAAAATAAAACAAACCGGATGTGGATTACCCACCATCAAATTAGATGATCATCATTAAACGTCCTGTCCTGACAATTATTTTTATTCATAAAGAATCAAGGAAGATTAATGCCATAGCCTTGCCCACTACCCCTGCATTTTGTTTAATTTTACCTGTGCCCAAACCTGCAATTTTTTATTTTTATTTTTTTTACTCATCCCCGCATGTTTTTGCGGGTTACCTGTGGATACCTGACCTGGTATAGGAATCTGATACATAACATTAAGGTAAAAAATTATATATGCAGTGTTCATTTTAGAGTCTACAAGGTTTTGTGGCTCCCTGTGTCTTCTTTTCTGTGGGAAACTGGTCCAAATGGCTCTTTGAGTGTTTAAGGTTGCCGACCCCTGGTCTATATTAATGCAATAGGTTAAGTGCTGCACTCTATAAAATACTGTAATCACACGGATAAGTGGGTGCATTGAAATGAATTTTAGTTGAATAGAAGAGTTTTAATACCTAGATCTACCCGAACAACGTTCATATGACAGATGTAGCAGGTCTTTCTGTGTCAACTTTTTGTTTTGCTGGCCTGAGTCCTCCCCCTCTTCAGAAGTTCCCAATTCTTTGTCATGTTCACTCACCTCCATACAGTCGTGAGGAAAAAAAAATATTGGACCATCCTATGTTTTCTTCAATTTCTTGTTCATTTTAATGCCTGGTGCAACTAAAGGTACTTTTGTTTGGACAAATATAATAATAACAACATAAATAGCTCATAAGAGTTTCATTTAAGAGCTGATATCTAGGCATTTTCCATGGTTTTCTTGATAATAATCAGAATTATATAAGTTCTTACATCAATAGCTATGGCATTGTACTGACAGAAACAGTACTTTTAGGCATTCCATGTTTTCTTTTCCATCTGCTTTAGTCACATGGTACACACAGGAGTTAGTACTGGATTGCATAGCCATTGTTATTGATGACTTTTGATGGTTTAGTAATTTTTTCCCTTGACTGGATGTTGCGTTTTTACAAATTTCCTGTATGGATTTGGGTGACATGGTGGTGCAGTGGTTAGCAGGTTGTGCCTAACAGCAAGAACGTCCTGGGTTTGATTCCAACACCAGTCGATGGGTGGGACCTTTCTGTGTGGAGTTTGCATGTTCTCCCCGTGTCTGTGTGGGTTTCCTCCCACCATCCAAAGATCATAATAGATCAAGATCAACCACTAATAGGATCCAGATATCTCCCTTGCAAAAGAGATTTCTAATCTCAATGGGACTTTGTGCTGTCAAATGTTATTTATTTATTTAACTACAAAGTAAAATGACCTGAACAATATTGTAGCATAGAATGGTTTAAATACAACAAAATGAAGAGACAATATAAAATAGGTCCAGGTCTGCCTTGCAAAAGAGATTTTAGATCTCAGTGGGACTTCCTTGTTAAATAAAGATAAATAAGACTACAGGCATTTTTCGGTCATGGTGCATGGTCATATCACACTGACACTGATTGAACTGTTGTACACTCTCTTCCCTCAGGTGGGCTCTTGGTGTGTCTTCCCAGAGAGCAGGCGGCCAAGTTTTGTTCAGAAATGAAGAGCCAGACCTCAGGGGCTGGAGGTCAAGGCATGATGGGCGGAGCTTGGATAATTGGCATTGTAGAAAAAGGTGACCGCCGTGCTCGCATCATTGACAAGCCCCGTATTATCGAAGTTCCACCCCGAGGAAGCCAAGCAGCAAATCAGGACAACAACTCCACCAGCCCTGCCCTGAGCCCTAATCTGTCATAGACACTGCTGCCCCTCTGACACTCTGCATTTCTTTGTGTGTGTGTGTGTGTGTGTGTGTTTGTGTGCGACGGTTTGCGTGATATTGCTGTCCATCTCATCCCCCCTTTAAGCTGAACGACTAAGAGCACACAAACCAAAATCACTGTCATCTTCTTCCAGTGGGAGAGGGAATGGACAGCAGGCACCTTTATTTATCCATCTATGGAAGGAACCTTCAGTTCACCATTACATGCAAACTCTGGATAGGATCACACACCGTCATGAGCCTTTTTATTAAAGTGTGCACTCCTTTCATTTTATTATTCCATGATTTACTCTTGAAGAACATCTCACTTTGTAAATTTTATTCTAATGCAAGATAGGGTTTATGTGAAAAGCCGAGTATAAATTGAAAACATTCCAAAAGCATTCTTGCCAAGTTCAAAGACTCATGAATTGTGTGTGTTTGTGTGTTTTGGGTGCTTCGAAGTGGGGAAGGTGAAACAGGGTCATCTAGCCATTTGTGGAGTTGGGTGATGTTAATGTCTTAACGTTGGTGAAGGAATCTTGAGGAAAGAGACATGGTTCATGGTTCTTGGTTCTGGGCACCTGGATCTGTCCGCCCAGCCCAGAGGAAGGGTTGAGCAGCTTTCTCTGGACCAGCAGGGCGGTGTTCCAAATGCCGTCTGTCAGCCGATTGAACATCCAGCACAGAGTCCCTCCCCTCACTCCTTTTCATGAAGCTCTGCCTTTTAAACCCCGGCCAATGGGGGCGGGTGGAGTGGATGCCTGCCTTTGGATGTGGGGGGGGTCGGACTCTGTTCTGCTGGAAGTCTGAAGGTTTCTATATTTGTAGCCTTCCTGCTTTTCACAATCAATAAAACCATCATCAACTCTGACTCAAATCTGTTTCTGAATAAACACTTGACATCAAAAAGATCCATGAAGAGAGGTCATAACTGGATGAATATTATTGAAGTACATTTAAAACACATTCAAAAAGTAAGTCAAAGAGCTAAGTTTAGTTGAGCAAATTTTAAATGTAAGAATGGCTTTTAATGGCGCCAAATTATATGAATACCATGATTATGTCGCCTCACAAGCAGAGGACAAACCAAAGGCCCAAAACTGAAGCCATTAGAAATTCTTTTTAAGCAAATCCCTAAAGTTATGGACCAGAAACCGAACAGCTCCCAGTATCAAAATAGACTAGATTCTTTACTGGTTCAAAACTATTCAAACATAACTCACTTCAATTAAAAAAAATACTTTTCAAATAAAAAAAGTGCTTGAATAAAAAATTAAGACCTACAAAATTTACATATGAACACTTTTTTCCCTTTTTTAAATATGTTTTTTGTTTGAAGTCTTTTTTTGTATTTGGGCCATATTATGTATAAAATATTTGTCTTAATTACTAAATCTCAAGAAAATACAATCAAAAAAATATTTTCATTAAAAAAGTAAAAAAAAAACTTCAATAGTATACTTGCTGAGAAAAAAAAGAAAAAATATATATATAAATAGTAATATACATCTGAGTACATGCCTGGAGAGTGTAATGGTTGTGATAAGGTGGGTTATGATGTCATGCAGCTGCAAATTCACACTTAACATCTGGAATCAAACAGTTCAGTTTATTTCAAGCTTATGCACTCCATGTACAGTGGTAATTACATGTACAGTACTTCATCTACAGCAATGAATCATATTCTATGTTAGTATATCGAGTTTTCCCCTTTGAGACCTGTGTGTGAGCTCAGGAAAAACAATTTTCAGCTTTTCCAAAAGTTGCTAGGACAGGAACAGGATGAACTGGTCAAAAAGGCTGGTTTAGTGGTCAGCCTGAGCCTGGATTCAGAGGACATTATTACAGACAAAAGGATGAGAACAAAAATATGAACTGTCCTATCCTGGAAGGACTACCCACTACACAGTATTTTGAGTGAACTTAAAAGCTTATTCAGTAAGCAGATGGTAATGCCAAGGTGCTCCCCTGATTGTTTTAGGAGCTGTTTTATTTCTGCAGCTGTGCGTTTCTACAATGAGCATTTCATTTGAGACTGTTTATATACTGCATGTGCAGGTATATAACAAGAGTCTGTAGCAGAGTCATTTATTATTATTATTATTATTATTATTATTATTATTATTATTATTATTATTATTATGTTGAGTTTGTTGTTTGTTTGTAATGTGGAATTCGCCCATGGCATTTTAATGTACCCATCTCGTGGATCTATCGATCCGCCAGATAGATAGATAGATAGATAGATAGATAGATAGATGGATGGATGGATGGATGGATGGATGGATGGATGGATGGATG
>JAPTGZ010000026.1:25501818-25523895 GCA_029814645.1 Fowleria isostigma | reverse complement strand
TGATTATTGTACACGTATATGAAATTGCCACTGTACCTGGAGTGCATGAGCTCGAAACGAAATAAATGAAATGAAAATGAAAAAAAAAAATGCACATCAGACAAAAACCCGAGTCTCAGGAGGTTAAGCGAACAAGCAGTCAGTGAAACAAATGGAAAAATGTCCTGGGCATCCCCTGTCTTAGACCTTCCTTCTCGGCAAGGAAAAACTCCAAAACCCAGTGCGAAAAAGGAGAAATCTCGGGGAGAACCACAGTGAAGGAGAGATCCACTCCCATGGACAGACAGGCAGAAGATGAACTAAGACTGAAGGATGTCCATCTAATTATGAAGTTTCAGTCTGTACAGATGAAGGGGCACATGGGGAGGTCCATCCAGACAGGGAAGATTCTCCAGAGGTCACAGGTCAAGTCTGGGGCTGGATGCGTCATATCAGGTCCTGTTGTTCTATGTCCACAGCCATTTTAGGCCAATAGAAACGGGCACGGACCAGGTCGAGGGTGCGCTTGATTCCCAAGTGGCCCATGTCATCATGGAGGCTCTTGAGGACAACCGGATGGAGTTCTTCAGGAATTACGAGCTGGAAGAACAAGGTATCATTATTGGGTTGTTTGCGAAAGAGAACCATTAATGAGCTCTAATTTCGTCCATTCCCTCAACAAAAGGGGGAGTTCTGGCAGCTCTGCTCAATCTGTTGGAGGGATCTTTTCCTCCTGTCTCTACTTGATAAATGAGCTCTTGGATGCTTGAATCTGCTCTCTGCTTCTCTTTCACGCTTGAGTGAGACAGTGCAGGAACAACACAAGAAGTGATCTTCTCAGGTATACATCTCAGGAACAGAAGCCACTTGAATAGAGAGAGAGACTCAACAAGTGTCATGTATAACTGACCAGAATCAACTGGTGCAGCTGCTTTCCAGAGGGTCCCACTCCACAGAGTTCAGCTCCAGAGGGTTCTACTCCACAGGGTCCAACTCCAGAAGGCTCAGCTCCAGAGGACTCCGCCACAGAGGGTTCGGCTCCAGAGAGTTCCACCCCAGAGGAAGAGGCTCCAAAGGATCCTGTTCCAAAGGATCCTACTCTGAAGTATCCTGCTCCAGGGGATTCTACCCCAGAGGAACCTGCTCTGAAGGATTCTACTCCAGAGACTCCCACTCCAGCGAGTCCAGCTTCAGAGGGCCCCACTCCACAGAGTTCAGCTCTAGAGGGTTCTGCTCCAGAAGGCTCAGCTCCAGAGGACTGTGCTCCAGAGGGTTCCGCTCCAGAGAGTTCTGCTCCAGAGGAACAGGCTCCAAAGAATCCTGTTCCAAAGGATCCTAATCCGGAGGATCCTGCTCCAAAGTATCCTGCTCCAAGGGATTCTACTACGGAGGATCCCATGACCAAAGGTCTTATTTCCCAGGTCCAGAGGCTTGCCAGGAGGCTTTCCAAGCCATTTGCATGGAGGGTTTCCAAACTGATGGCTCGGAAGCTCACCACGACATCCAACTACAGGCTTTCCAAACCATCCATCCAGAGACTTTCTACGCTGTCCGCTTTTGATGATCCCACACCATCCGGGACCTTGATACCAGAGATTCCCACACCGTCCGGCGCTCACCAGCTCGTGCTCCTGGGTTAGGCACTGGCAAGGACTTCCTTCCTCATTGGTAGACATGGTTCCACTTCCATCCTTACTCCTCATTGGATCTAATCTCTTCCAGATCTGGGAAGTCAGAGTGTTCGACCCAGGTGGAGATGAGATCCTGCAAGAAACCTTACAGGATCTATGGACATAACAGTAAAGTGAATTAACCCCTCTTCCACAGGTCGAGACACCCAGATGCAGTGTCACCCATGACAACTTCCACCAGTGGCCACGTGAGAGGCACACACCTTTGCATCACCTCCAAGAGAGACACCTAAATATCCAGTGCAGATGAAACCATCAGCTGAGATGGATGCAACCTCCAAGACCTTCCGCTTACTTTCTGTCCTGCATTAACCGACATCTGGATAAGAACCCAGGACCGCCTGGAACCTAATGACTCACTCTTGAATGTAACCTGGACTGTACTGCTTGTCTTTGTCAACTCTGTCAAGACTGGCTCTGAGTGCTTGACAAAAACACAGGGAGAACGTGAAAGTCTCCAATACAAAAAGGTTTATTACCAAAAGATACATAAAAGTTAGCAACGGTAAACAAGAGGCAAAGTCAGTGGTGATCCTCCCATTAGGAGCCGGCATGGAGGAAGGACTCAGAAGATTGGCGGCGAGTGCTTAAGTGGCAACCAGAAGGCTACTTAAGCACTCGCTTAAGTCCTTCCGAGTCCTTCCTCCGTGCCAGCTCCTACTGGGAGGATCAGCACTGACTTTGCCTCTTGTTTACCATTTGAAGAGAGATAGAACAGAGAGAGCGCAAGGACATACCCTAGCAGTTGTCACAACTCTCTTAAATAAATCTTCCATAGTCAACTCTCTGACTGGAGTGACGTCTTCAGTCAACCAATACCTGACCGGAAGTAGCATTATTACCAAGTGCCCACACTATTTTTTCAGATACATTTGACTTTTTTGTTATATTAACAAACTATAACATGTAACAAGGTAATATTCAGTATATGCAACCAATTTCTTCAGTAATTAATGATGCCTTTTAACAACTGGATCAGACACATATAATTTATATAGTTGTTTAACAAAAATATTTTGCATTCAGTTACTGTCACCAATATCTAAAGTTGTCTACTTTTGAAGTTTCCATTTTCACTTTTGATAATGTTTCTTTTTTGTGGTCTGATGCTGAAGACAAGGGGGGAGGAAAGTTGGGTTTGTAGAAAACACTGTGGTCAATAAGCACAACTACGGGAACATAGTTTCTGTCAAACAGAAAACCAGTAGAAAATACACAAAGCAAAACCTACAAAGCATGTAGATAAATGGAGAACAAATACCATTTTATCTAGTCATTGTCATAAAAAATTAATTCAATTGTGACAATGTTAAGCTTAATGAAATACACTATGCTCGAGAAATTAAGAAACCTGTGCCAAGATGGAGGTAACTACAAAATGAAATGATGTCTAGCTCATACCTACATGGGACCAACAATCTGAAGTTTTTTCCCAGTTTATATGGCATTACTACAATGATATGAAATCAGCCACATTTGACATGTTTATAAATTATCTCCACATATTTTGACTAATAGGTAATTTAGCAACATACAACACAGATTAGAATACCAGCAGCATGCTGACATACTGTAGAAGAGCAAAGAAGAGCAAACCATTTTTTTTTATGGCACTTCAACCATTCATCACAGACTTCACTTTAACCAGTTGCTGTATCTGAGCCTACTGAAACATTTATTAACTATAAGATCAATTATTTACTGTTGTGGTGACTGAGTTACACACCAACATAACAGCCCAGTTACTGTATCTCTTCAATGTGTGTCTCTGCCCACATGTGAATTACAGGAGATGCGACGTCATGTGAAGAAGAAAACTGTTGCTTTGGCAGTGCTGTTTTTCATCGGGTGCTTGTACTTGGTTGTCCATTCAGACTTCCTCCTTGTTGTGAGTACACACACTGAACCACACTCATACACACAGGAAGAGCAGTCAGTCCATGTAATGAAAGGAATCATAGTGCAAATTTAATAATAAAAATAAAACGTCCCTTGAGTATTATTTAATTTTGAGTACCACACTGTTTCACAAACAGAAGTTTTCCTGTATTTCTTTTGCAGGGCCTGGGAAGGTCACAAAAACCAGTTCCAAATGACTTGGGATGGCAAGCAGAAAGGCCGATTAGCAATGAGTACTGGGTGGAACAAGGCGATTACCTGCCTTTCAACGTATCCTATCAGCTGCTTGCTGGAGCTCCATTTCCTCAACAGAGTATGTAATGTACTTTTTATGTCAATGTTCCAAAACTTGTTGTAGAAAGAAAGAGTTTGGCTTTCCTCATTTTCTCCCATGGCACTGTCCCTCACAGATTTACATTCAGTTAATCGACTTCAAGCATTTGTGTAATCTGTGTCACTTTGAAGACATGAATGAACAGGTCAGATGATGTTGTGAAATCTTCTCCCGTGTTGTATGGGTTTTGTCCAGGTCCTCTTTTCCCCCACTACTGGTATATGTGCCAAGTTAAATCTCCTTCAAAAATATTCAAAAAATGACCTAAATTATCATTACAGTGTTGAGAATAAAGAGCTCTAAAATCATGCCAAAGACACCAGTGTTATGGATTCTAGAGATATGCAATAAATCTAGTCACACCTATAGGATGAGGATGTCTGAGGGCACTAGAGGCAGTATTGAGTCGTTCTGCTTGGCGACAGTTCTGACCTTTTTTGATCTTTAGTTCAGCTATAGACAACAAACTACAGAAAACAGGTGATTTGTGTTTTACAGAGCTAAGCTGAGAGCTATAATCATCTGATGCAGAATGTGAAGATTATGAGAGTGTTATTTTGAGTGACTGTTAAAATAACCACCTAAGAGTTTTAGTTTGAAGAAAACTTGCTAATACCAGGGTCCATGGTCCTCCATGGTTTACACCCCCTCCTCTGCCAACCCAACGATGGCATGTAACATCATCAACACCGTCATAGCCCGACTCCAGAGTGACCATCAGAGTGCTGTTATTATTATCATGGGAGAGTTCAACTACATCTCTTCATTATTATTATCCCTTATAAATATCTTTAAATCTATTGTACCCTGTAATTATCGTCCCTCGCTCTTTTTTTAGCTATTATAAGAAACATAATTTTTTTACATATTGTTTACTTATCGAGCTATTTTTCCATGGTCTTAAATTGTTTTCTTTCTTTACTTTATTTTTCTTGGAGCAACTGTAACACACAAATTTCCCCCTGGGAATTAAAGTTTCTGATTCGAATAATACGAATGTGTATAAACAATTACCGTAGCTTTATAACTTATTCAGCACATGATACAGTCTGTAGGTATGTAGCTTGAATTTGTTTATGGTTTTAGTAGACGTAAGTGTGTTCTGATAGGTGGGCGGAGGGTGACATTGAGAGAACAAGTCATTGAGACTATTCACTGGATGACAGGATGTGGAAACCAAGTAGCAGTCATCTCTTGGCTGGGGGGATTACCCTGAGCGTCATGTATAGGAGAAGTGAAACCCTGCATATGCTCGAAAAGAATTATGTTTGGTTTAAGATGGTTGGAGTCACAACTGATCATTTTCATTTCATTCAAAACATTACTGTTTAGTTTACATACAGAATAAACTGAATGTCTTGCATACTCATGCAGTTTTCTCATTTTTTAATTTTTCTACTTAACACTACAAATTGATCTAACTTGCTTGCTCACTATTGTCCTCTACAGTAGTGTCCCTAAATTAATTTATGATTTACAGTAGGCTGTGCGATATTGGCAAAACTTACGATATACAATATGGATGTACAGCATTACAATAATAAAAATATTGCAACTTTCTCATTCACCTAAAGAAATACCAATTTCATCTACAAAAAAAAATGTTCCTTAACGATGTTAAAATGAACCAATTGTTTGTATGCCGACTCAATTATTTACGATTTGTCAAAACACTGTACTACTACTATCAATGACACAATTCTGTCCAAGAACCTGGTGATGCTGTTACCAGTCACAGAGTCAAATATTTTGTTATTTTATTCACATATAATGATATGTAAATGACATGGATGTATTTCATAATAACAAAAGTGCCAAGGTCTTACAGAGTACCCCATGTAAGAGCTTTAACAAAACTATATTCCATTCCGTTCCGTTCCTGGTTTGGTAAATACTACATATAAAAATAAAATCTTTAAATATAAGTGTTCAGGCCTTGTGATCTGAAAATATTCACATCTTTTCAACATGAATAACATGTAAACTTCCATTCAGCCAGCAGCAGTTGCATTACTTCAGTTTTTGTACCAGAAAAACTATCATGTTATAGTGATAGAGAAAACCACTCTGGTACCCCATGATGTGGGCCATCATGGGGTACCAGAGTGGCCATGGAAAAGGCCATGGGAAAAAAAATAAATGATTGCACGTCTTTGCGATATGAATAAAACTCTATCATCAGATGGATGTCCGTCAGTCCTGGTTTATCTACAGCCCATCTGTCTATGGGAGTGGTAAATCTCCTTCACTGTGGTTCTCCCTGAGGTTTCTTCTTTCCCACTGGGATTTGGAGTTTTTCATTACCGACAAGGTGGGTCTAAGGATGGGGGATGCCCAGGACATTAATCCATCTGCTTCACTGACTGTTTATTTGACTACATTCTGTGAAGTCCTGTGAGGCAACCTTGTTGTGATGCTGAAAATTGAATTGAATATTGCACACTCTGCTATCGCGATAACAATATTTTTTTGATGCAGCCCTAATTTACAGTCATTTACAGTAAATGCATACAGTCTGCAGAGGCACTGATTGCATGTCAGAGGCTTAATATGCATCACTCCCAAACCATACAACCAGCTATGAGCCTTTCAGTGTGACAGAGCAGCGTAAGAGTTTTTTCTTAATGCTGCTCATTGTTCATCTTCAAAAATCTCACATTTTTCCCTGTTTTCTCATTTCATGCAGAGTTTCTGGCTGTTGGCCTTTCATCGGTGAAGAGGACAAAGGGGAGCTATCTAATTTCAACTTTGCAATCCCTGTTCTCCCAGTCATCTCCTGAGGAGCGCTCCTCCATGGTGGTGGTAGTGCTGCTAGCAGAGTTTGATGTCAGCTGGAGAATATATACAACAAAAGAAATCAAAGCAGCATTTTCCTCAGAGTTAGAACAAGGCCAGTTGGTGGTCATACACGTTCCTGAGGAGTTTTACCCTCCCCTTACAGGTACAGCACTTGTGTCATTTGTGTTATTCAGATCTATGGCTGAAATGTTTGACACTTGAATGTTGTATGTGAAAAACATGATGGTTGGATAAGATTGACAAAACCAGCCAATCCAGGTGGAACACTACTGCACATTTAGGCCTTACAACATGGAGCTGGTAGACTTCACAAATCTAATAGTTTATTGTATAGTGCATTATGAGTGGACCCAAAACCTTTATTCCCAGCCTGGCCCAAAAAAAAAAAAGTATTCCCCTGAACTGAAGTATGAACTGTCATAGGCATGTCATATTTTACTTTATTTTAAAAAGTGGATCTGAAAACTATAACTGAAATGTTATCGTATAATAGTCCATTGTGCATAACTCTACATTGATGATCCTACTGATCCTCACATGAGTTTGAACATTCCACTGAACACCTAGATGCACACTAGAATCAGAAAACCCAAGAAAAGGCCTGATTGACTTATCACAGAATTGTTTAATTAAAAAGTTGAAAACACATAACTGTTGTTGTCCATACTACTACTACTACTAATAATAATAATATACATATTTTTTAATTTGCTGACTTCAAAATCAGTGTGAAATAATGTTATACTCTGTACCTTTTTGGTTTATCTCTAGGTCTAAAGAGAAACTTCAATGATGCCCCAGAAAGGGTGTCTTTCCGCTCCAAGCAGAACGTAGACTACTCATTTCTGATCCACTACAGTGCTGGACTCGGCAAGTACTACCTCCAGCTGGAAGATGACGTTTCCTCTGCAAAGCACTTCCTTAGTACCATTAAACTGCGCATTAATGAACAAAACGCAAAGAAGACCACCTGGGCGATGTTGGAATTTTCAGCCCTTGGTTACATTGGGAAACTTTACAAATCAGCTCACCTTCCCCTTCTGGCCCGTTTCCTCTTCCTCTTTTATCAAGAAATGCCCTGTGATTGGTTAATGACCCACTTCCGTTTGGTCATGACACAGAAGGAAACAATTCTATTCAAACCCTCACTTTTTCAACACACTGGCACCTTCTCCTCTTTTCAAGGTACATACAACAAACTAAAGGACAAGGACTTTGAGGAAGGGCTCTACTCAAATCCAGCAGCAGACGTTTACACCAATATGTTTACTCATCAGAAGAACTATCCCAAACTGGCCTGGGAGGCTGGAGAGGGATTTTTTTGGGGACATTCCCCAAAGAAAGGGAATTTTCTGACTATTGTTTTCAAAAACCCTACAGTGGTGACAGGGATTTCAATAGAAACAGGTTCAGGTGGCAAAGACCTACTGGAGGCAGCTCAGGTAGAGCTAGGCAGTAATGTGACTGACAGTGGCAACAATGAGAAAACTTGTAAAATGTTCCAGTTGCTTGGGAAACTAGAGAACGGGAGGTTTGAGTTGCAGGAGACAGACAAGAAGCATGGCTCTGCTTCTTCCTGTTTGAGAATACTTGTTACCGCAGAACAGAAGGATTGGGTAATCATTAAAAAAATAAGAATCTCAACAAATTAAAAAAACACACCTCCATTCTGGGGCTGTCCCTGACCAAAGAGTTCCCTGGATGCTAGTTCCATAGTCAGCTAGATTGTGCATGTTGATTTATTTTCATTTAATAAATTCAAATATTTATTTTTTTATGGGGACATGAAACTTATTTGGCCTGTGACATGTTAACTCTGTGTTACTTACAGAGACATAAAAGAAACAAATAAAAGCTTTTAAAATATTACTTTTACAGAGGGAGCTGCGGAAATAGTAATGTCTCTGAATGTCTGAACAATTAATTTATTTGAACCTCAGTCATGTCACCATGAATGTGTTTACAGAGAGAAATGAACATTAGGTTAAATAACTAAGTTAATTTCCTCATTTTCCATGAACCTAATAGTCCATGTGTGCTATTACATTGGAGCTGGCAGCCATATTAAGTCATTAACATTAGGTAACGTATTTTAAATAATAAGCCATATTTGGGATTGATGCACTTAACTTTCTTAGGGAATTAGATAAGTCATGTAAATGATCATGTTTGTGAGTGACAATGAGTTCCTCCATTTTCTCTGGAGTTTGGTTTGCCTGCAACCAATCAGAACTTTGTTGACTACAGATCTACCTTGGCTAACATTTGTTTGCCTGAGCATTTTCCTAGTACACACCAAGCCTACATGTGAAATTGCTTTTCAGGTAAATGTTCTGAGTCTGAGTATCTGGCTTGATCTGCTGAACCATGCTTTCAGATTCCTGTGCCTTAAAAACAGTTTCATTAATGTCTGTTCAATGAAACTGTGTAAACCTACTGAATGTCTGATTAAGCTCTGTGCTTTAAATCCGTCATAATGAAGCGATTCTCCAGAATATCAGCAGTATGCACACAATTCCTTGTGCTGAATGTATTTGTATGAATAAAATTGCTGTTTTCACACAGTGCTAAGTGTTCTTGTGCCTGTTGTTAAGGAGTAAAAAATTCACGTGATTTTTACTAAATACATTGAGTCATTTGTGCTGGTAAACAGGGCTTCCTGTGTTGCAGTTGTGCTGTATTTTTCCAGGGCAACAGGCCAGACTATTGTGAGACAGACATTTATAACAGTTGTTGACTGAAAGACATGTTGCTCTGGCCACACCTAATACATTTGTTATTTGTTTATTTGATGAGAACAATGCATATTAATGAACACTCAGTACAATTAAAAAACATTATGTAAATATGCCAGATTTAGCTGGGAGCTCTTTTCCATCCGTAGTCCTCATTTTTAAGACGGACTAAACGTACAAAAACGATAATACATTTTACAAGTGTACATCACACATTGTTGATACAATAAGTACGATATGAAACTACCAAGAAGAATAACTACTGAGATGGAAATGAAATGTTGTTCAGACATCACAGGTGCTCACAGGTTTGATTAGATTTTAGCCATTTTTAAAATATTTTAATTTTATTACAACAGAAACAAAAAAGACAGACAGGGTCATGATAAAAATCAGGAAGTTTGCTAGTATGTAAGATTAAGCTTGCAGTAGTACAAAATAATGTTGGGAGGATTACTTTTGAAATATATTCCATTACAGATTACAGAATACATGCCAAAAAAAAAGTAATCTGTACTGTAATCCATTACGTTGCTCAATCTGAGTATTGTAATTCTAATATTTGGATTACTTTCACATTTTCTTGAATTTTTATACCATATGAATGTAATAAATCACACCATGTTTACTCTGTTGTAAACAGAATTATTCTAGTATGTTCTATTTTGAGCTGGATGAACGTGTTAGGTCTAAGCCTCAGACACATATGAACATGTGGTGTACTAGTACAACCCAAAGCAACTCATTGGTGTTTTGTCTGTGGAAAATGAGACAAGAAAAAGTTTCACATGTCTATTTTTCTTGTTGTTTGGTAATATTTCATTCTCCTTCCTTATCTCTCTTTAAGGTGAAGTACTTGTATTTACAAAGTATGCGTTCTTCTTGCTCTGGCTCTGATCTGCCAGCTCTGGCCCCACCTCCAGCTTTGCCTCCGCCCCCATTACCTTGACCTGGACTTGATGGACTGACTTGTTCCCACAACATGCACACAACACAGAACATTTACGTCACATATTGTATCAAGGGATTATCAGAAATATGTGGGAAACTGGATTTGTGAAATGACAGAAAATAACAAAGTAATCCATTGATTTTTTTAAAAATGTAATTGTATTCTGATTGCCATGTATTAAGAGTGTAACTGTAATGGAATACAGTTATTCCATTACTCCCCAACACTGAAAACAATATATAAACAGAAAGTGAGATGGGTTAAATCAGAGTGAACATGTTGAAAAGGTGGAGATTTCTTGAATAGCCGTTGGGAGACTATTTCAGCTCTTATTACTGATAACTGAGATGGGTTTTGACCTGTTTTAGTTTGGCTAAACGGCACCTCACAGTCCCCTCAAGAGATGGATCTTGAGCTCAAATTTTTGTCTTTTTGTCTAATAAATTCCTCCAGGGGCAGGGGGAACAAACCATGGAGGGATTTATAGATAAGACAGGTGAGTTTGAAAATATGAAGTTTTCAAAACTTAACATATTTTTCCAAAATTGTGCAGTGATGGAATGAATAGGGTTATTTCATTATTAGTTGCATGGAAAGTTCAAATTTGACTGGTTTACTTGCATTGGTCTTCCTGTTTTTGTCTCTATTTAGGTAATATTTGCTCTTTGGTTTGTGACATATTAGTCATTGGTTTCCTCTTGCCAGTACCAGATCTACTGCTGGTTCTCTCTCTTGTAGCAGGCCTTGACCTGGCTTTTCTTTAGCTGTGGAGAGCTGGCTCAGTGGCCTTGGCAGGTTTTATACTTTCATCAGTCTGAGAGACAGATCCATCTACTGCTGCTTTGGAGTCCTGGGTTGAGTTTGTCCGGCCTCCGGTGGTGGGATGATCCTGAGTTTCTGCCAGAACTTCAACTGCAGGTGGAGTCAAAGAGGAGTGGCCAACACCATCCTGCTGATGTGTAAGATCAAACAACACATTAATCCAATTAATCTAGTTGTAAACATTAATGCAATACTATATAGACACAAGGATACCCAAGTATCAGTGGATATTCTCTGTTACGTAACAGTTAAAAACTGAAATGAGGAAAAAGCACGACAAGGAAACAAATGCAGAACAGATATTATTAGGGACAGAAGGTTAGTGACCGCCCCAAGCACCATCCATGAACCAGGAATGACCACATACTGTTCCTCTTCTTTCGCCTTTGAATAAATACAAATGCAAATTTTTGCTGGTTCCCTACAGGGAGTGGAACCCAGCAAGGTCACCTTTGATCTGTCGTTAGGTTGTAAGAAATTTACAGTCCTTTGAATATATGCAGATACAGAAAAGTAAATGATTTGCCGTAACAACTTTTTTTTTTCTCTTAACTATTTAGATGAGGGGTCTGTACCTCCCAGCACTGACTGGTGACACTCAGTGATGATAAAAAAAAAAAAATGAAAAGAAATCCTAACTTTTGATGCTAGTGTAACAGCAAAATGTAACGGCAAACTATCGCCTAGATGCATGACAGAATTAGATTTTTTTTTCTTACCCTTTGATTCACCTTGTGATTTGGTGTCTTATTTAAGCTGTCATGTCAATGTTTTGTTATTAATTTGTGCTTTGAGGCTGTTAGAGGCAGTGATAATTCTTCCTGTCACACCATGGAAACTTGAGGTTAAGCATGGGTGTGTTGACTTTAGATAATGATCTGTGGTTCTAACCTGATGGTTAACATCCTGGTCCTTGGCTGTGTTTTTGCTGCCACTGTGTGGTTCAGAACTGCCAACGTCATAACCCCAGGACTTGAGTCTCTTGAGACCCTCCACTGAGCGGGCTGTGGGGCAGATGCGGTGGGCTGGAACACGAGCTGGTAGATCCCAGGTCCCTTTAAAGTTTGACCATGCACTGCCCTTCTGTAGAATAATATATATAAACAAGTTGGTGTGAGGTCACAGGTTGCACATTGACAGGTTAAAGTCATGTCAGTTCAGGAGCCACATACAGCCCAATATAACCTGAAGTAGACCAGATCATTAAAATAATAACATAATAATATAAAAATGTCAATTACAAAATTTATTTGTCTAACTTCTCTATGTTTTAGTGTGAAAAAAGTAAAGTTATATTATTATGTTTACATCTACAAATTATCCTTAAAATTTTTTTGAAAAACATGAACAACCATGAAAAAAATGAAATTTTGTAAGGGAAAAAAATTTGCAATTTTAACAATTTATGCCATTGTTTTGCCTTAGCTTCTCATTTTCACATGTTCATTACAATGTACAGATCACAGTGGATCTACAAATACACAAAACACTTAACAAGCCCAATATTATTAATATTGCACTTAATTCTCTGAAGATATTTCAGGTTCTAATTTTTTCAGGTTATTCACATTTTTTTTGTAAAAAGCTAGGCCGTAAATGTAAACATTTTTGTGTATTTTTTTTTTCACTAAAACAGAGGAAAATGTGCATTTTTCATAATTTATAGTTTATTATGATATCATATGATATGATTATTTGATGATTGTCTGGCCCACTTTAGATCAGATTGACCTAAAATTATTTTAACATCCTTGATTAGTATTATTAACCCATAAAGGCCCAAACAATCACTGATGACCAACAGCATCTTCTGATCTAAAATGTATTAATACCTGTTGATTAACCTTATCAATATATGTAAATAATTGGTGTAAAATACAGTTTGGCATCTTTTTATGGTCATCAGATATGACCCATTTGGAAATTCAAAGACCTCATAGTTATTGTACAGCATCATCTTCTAAAACACTGATTCACCAGTAAAACCCATGGAGTTGGATCAATGTCAGTGGATGGGGAGACACTTGTTTTTGTATTCAGTTTTTTGATATCGGATGAAAATGTCACTTTTTGTTCCATTTTGTCTGTTTTGATATAATAACAATGAATTTACTGAGTTTTAATGAATATCCAAACAAGACACAGGAAATTAAATGTACGAAAACACATGATTTTTAGTTTTAAAAAAATTCAAAGTACCGAGGATGATATTATAATAAATGGTGATAAATCACTTAAGAAAGGTTAACTTGAGAGAACATTTTATTTGGAAACTGACACAAAAGTAGCACCGGGTCTTTATGGGTTAATCCGTGTAATTTTTAAATTTTTCCCATGGGCTGGATTGGACCCTTTGGTGGGCCGGTTTTGGCCCCTGGGCCACATGTTTGAGACCCCTGGGTTATGGCCTGTTTAAGCACTTGAGTACATTTCACAGCTTTTTTGAGGTTCTCCAAATATAAATGAATAAAACAGACAAGAAATAACCAGACATGTTATTACCTTTACCATTCCAGGGAGCAAATGACCTCTATCATTAGCAATGAAGGCTGTGTGACCCTGATGGGCAGTGGGTCTCTGCAAACACACAACCAAAATGAGAGCTGAACTAACCCACTCATCAGATTTTCAGATGACAATGCTACTCTTGCATCTATCACACGACGACATGAATTACAACCAGTGTGATACAATAAGACAGAAGTGCTGATATAGGTTAACTACCTCTTTGAAGGGTTTAGACACACACCAGTTCTGCAGCCTCTGCGACTTGAATGCACTCTCATACTGAGAAACCAAAGTGTTTGGTGTTATGTGAGAATATACTGTATATAGAACGTGTGAAACTAATTTCCTCCCTCGGAGAGTAAGGTTTTACCTGGTTTGCAGAGAAGCCGGACGACATTGTTTGCGTCTCCCCTCAGCCTCCACAGTTTGTGTTTACTGGTTGGCATAGCAACAGTCAAAATAACCTCTTTCATACTGACTTTTTTCTGTTATCATAAAATATATATTTCAGTCATTGATTTTAAGACTAAAAATGTCTTTAATCCTATTTGTATAAGGCACACAGAAATGGAACATAAATGAATGAACAAAATTAGCAATTTAATAGACATTAAATTGCAATAATAACAATAACTATGTGACCTGAAAAAAATAATGATAGGTATTTTCACTTTATTTTATTCATCGTAAATCATTGATGCTGCAAGCTTAGGCTAGGTTAAGTTAGGTTTCCTCTGTGTTCTGAAAAAGCAATGTTTAATACATATCACGTTTTTTTTTATAACCCCCTTACATCTATGCTGTATCTCTTTCACAACTTTAAACTGTACATTTGTATGGCTTGCACTCTGTCATAGCTGTTAAAATGTTTTCCTTCCCATTCCTTGATTATTAAAAAAAAAAAAAAGAGAAAAAAAAAAAACCCCAAAACAAAACCGGAAACAGCCTTATTTTTGTTCCGGCTGCCAGCTAACGTGCTTTGCGACGTGTAGCATATATACTCAAGGTAGAATTTAGCTAAAGAAGCTTGATTAGAAAACACGGCGAGTTCAGTTTTAATTGTATTTTATATTTTGTTTTGTTCTCGTAACATAACGGTGGCTACATGTGGTTAGGAGAGTGTCCAGTGAGCTAGTGTTCATCCTCATGCTAATGTTAGCATAACTTAAGCTAATGTAGACAGTGGTTTGTAGTCGAACACTTGTAGCTCTCCTGCTGATGGTTCTTGTGGTATGGAGGGTCCGTCCTCACGTCTGTCTGAGGCCCGAGATGGAACAGTGCTGCCGGCGGGAGGGAGGGACGCCAGCGGGGAAGCGGAGGCTGACTCTTCCCGGGACGTGAAAACACACTTTCGCGTTTGTCGGTTCATAATGGAGACAGGTAACCAGAGCTAAAAGGATTCCACAGTGGGACTCTGAAATGTTTTTATGTCTTTGTTTGGAATAAGCCACTGATTAGATGTAGAAAGTCCAGAAACATCAGTCAGTTTATTATTTGATTATACCTATATTTCACCTGAGTTGGCCCAAAGATTATCTCACACATAACTATATCTCCCATTCATTTATAATGGGAACAATAACAACAAAAAAAATACTATTTTCTAGTCTGTACTGCTTCGCCATACGTTTACTAAGAGATTTAATTTAAACTTTGAAACAAGCATTTTTGTCCTCTCTGCAGGAATGTTTTTGTTTGTTTTTTTCTTTTTTTTTTGTATGAGGATGGGATTTACAGTTTTCCATAGATGAGACTTCCAAACCGGTTGGGTTTAGTAGAAATCTTGCTTACATTCTGTTGAGTTGTCCTGCAGGCATTCAAAGTGATTCACATTCAACATAGACACACACATACAGCACACAGGGAATGGGCATGTCCGTTTGACGTAGCCAAAGACTTGATGCAAATGCGTTTGTGTGCAAAATGACCTCAGAATGAAGCCTCTAGCCCACAGGTGTCAAACATGCGGCCCGGGAGCCAAAACCGGCCCGCCAAAGTTTCCAGTCCGGCCCCTGGGATGAATTTATGAAATGCAATAGTTACACTGAAGACATTAACAATAAAGTATGTTAAAATCATTTGAGTTCAATTCAATCTGAAGTGGGTCAGACCAGTAAAATACCATCAGAATAAACTATAAATAATTTCTGAAATTGTTTTAATTTAAAAAAAAAAGTCAAATTAAACAAAAATATTACATTTACAGACTGGCCTTTTACAAAAAACATGAATAACTAAAAATATCTTGAGAGAAGTACGTGTAATTTCACCAATATTCTGCCTGTTATTAAATGTTTTGTTAATTTGTATATCTGTAAGTTATAATGAAAATGGGTAAATAAATAGACTAAAACATAGTATTGTTAATAATATACTTATTTTTCTTAAGAATTTTCAGGTCGTTCATATTTGTTCATAATGTGTTCAAGTACAGTTTGTAGATGTGAACATTTTCATTATGGAATTTGACTTTTTTCACTGAAAAACAGAGAGAAAAGTTTGGAGTTGACATCATTTATAAGTTCTTATCCTGTTATTTATATCATTTTACTGGTCCGGCCCACTTTATTTCATATTAGGATAAATGTGGCCCCTGACCAAAATGAGTTTGACATCCCCTGCTCTAGCCCCTCTCACAATTTCTGGAAATTGTCAAGTGTTTTATTATTATACTGAGAAAAATGTCTGAATTCTGAGAAAAAAAAGTTAGAATTCAGACTTTAATCTCAGAATTCTTTTTTTCTTAGAATTCTGACTTTTTTTTTTCCCTCAGAATAACAATACAAAAATATATTGGACCTTAGTTTTGTTTTTGTTTTTTTTTCCCAGTCTCCCCTAATCCTCTTCCGTAGTGTTATGGATAACATTAATAAATGCTTTTTGTCCATTTAGTTTCTTCAGAAGGTTATTCCGGAGAACAAGTACGTACAAGTGCAAGCCCTGAAACAAATGCCTTAATTTCTCAGTGTATTAGCCACTCCAGTAATGATCCCAATGAAAATAATAGTGAACATCTTTGCAGGGTATATTTACCCATGACAGAGTGATAAAGTTGAAAGTTGCTGGGGCTCAGCTGTTTATTGCTCTCCTTTCTCTGCTTAGGAGTGAAGCTGGGTATGCGCTCAGTGCCTGTGGCTACAGCGTGTGTGTTGTATCACCGTTTCTTTGAACGTGTGAACATCAGTGCTTATGAACCATACCTGGTGGCCATGAGCTGTGTGTACCTGGCTGGAAAAGTGGAGGAGCAGCACATAAGGACACGGGACATTATCAACGTAAGCCACAGGTACTTGCGCCTGGTTATTGCAGTGGATGCTTCCATACAAATGAATATGCATGCTGCAAGTAAGGGTTATACTATTTTTATTATCAGTCAACATGGCAGCTAGTTTTTAAAATAATTTATCACTCTTTAGGTTCAAATGGATAAACTCTCATTTACTTATATTGTTTAATAATTTCAATGTTGCTGTTTTCTAACATTTGCCATTGGACTTCCAATAAAAATGGGTGTGAATCAACTCAAACAAATGAAAACATACATTTGAATGGATGGACGGAAGGAAGCAAGCAAGCACAGTAATGCCGTGGCCAGCAAACCATTTATGAGTAATTTTGATACTGGGGGCAAATGCCAAGTCCTGCTGGAACAGAAACTCAGCATCTTCATAATATTTAGTCAGCAGCCAGAAGCATGAAATGTTCTAATGTCTCCTTGTAGACAGTTGTGTTGTGTCATCTGAACAAAAGTTAAGACAGTTTTCCAATTGTGTGTATTGAACCAGGCGGAGGGATTCATTATACTTATACTGCATATGGTTTATTAACTCAAAATTAAATATTTGAATTTTTTGAGATGCATGTCGTTCATAATTATCAGTATCAAAAAAATGTTTGAAATATTTCACTTTACATATAATGAGTGCAGTATATATGCAATTTTCACTGTGGGAAATAACATTCCTTTTTCTTCTTTTTTGTAATTTCTTGAGATGCACCTATCTGGTTACTGTAATGTAAAATTAACATACAATATGATAATGAAAGGGTTTTTTTTATCCTATCACCTGTAGTTTTTATGCATTAATTTATTTTTTAATTGTTGTGAAACACATCAATGCTAAATATGTAATAATCTGCATTTTTAGAGGTAAAAGTGATTTCTACTTGCAACTTCCTGTTATGTCACCTTGGTGATGATTTGAACATTTAGCAAAATACAAAATGTCTTTAAAAAATACTCAATGAGGTGCCTCATTGATTTTTCAGTGGGTCGAACAAAGCCATTTTACTCTTGCTTTGTTGACTCAGAGAGACATTAATTTTTACCTTACAAAACCACTGTCTGGATTGGTTAATTTGTGTGAATTTAAAAAAAACACCAGTGTCACAATAAAGGCTGCATAATAGCTCTTTTATAGTTGAGTGTAGGTTTAAAAGGCTTCAGGGCTCAAAATTGTACAATTAAAAAAAAAAACCAAAAACCTAAATACACTGCATGTTCAAACAAGTATTTCAGTTTCATGTGGGTCTGTCTCAGGTGTAAAGTATCTTGTAATTCTCTGTGATGTGGGTATTCCTGAACCACAACTGTCTCACATCCACACTTGCAAATTCTGCCATTATTCCAAACACTCTCAGCCTTTTCCTTAGCCTGGCCAGCCATTTATTTGTTTGTTTGCACACACCAACAAATCCAACATTTGGACAAAGAAACAATGTACAGGTGAGATCAGAAAACCCCTTGGGGCTTCTAAATTTTATCTCACCACATTACAACATTAGCAAAAACAAAGATAATAAAAATAAAACAATGGTAGACTAAGTACAATAAAAATACTGACAAAGAATAAAAGAATATCTTTTAAAGTATTTAAGAGTGGGAGAATGTATGAGGAATATTTAATGTTTTGGATCAGATATGTCCTGTGCCTATACTTAAAATGAGACGGTGAAATAGACTGAGATGCAGCCATCCTGTTTCCTCAGTGTATCCAATACTGAGAAAACGGTCTGGAACTGCTCCATTCGCTGTGGATTATGCCTCATCTATTTTATACCAGGACAATCACAAGTCTTGGGGGCTGGTGTTTCTCAGTTTTTGTCTCAAGCCCAAGTCAGTTCCAAGTCTACAAATCTCTTTACAACTTGTTTTTGGTTGTTTGATTAAAAAAATAAGGATTGTATTACAGGTTACACCCTGTATTCTTAAATTTCTCTGACTAAAGTGCCACATCCATCTTATCTGTGATTGGTTTACTCAGTTCCTGTTAGTCCTGCCTTCATATTTGAAGTTAAGTCCCGGCGATTCCAGACTGTTTTCTCAGTATTGAATACACTGAGGAAACAGGATGGCTGGCCAGGCTATCTTTGCCTGCCTTTTTCATACAATAAGTGGAGTTACATTCGGGGCTAAAGTTAAACTTTGGCTAGATGAGTGACTAAATGAAAAAACAAGGAAGATAATATATGAGTACTGATAACTGATGTCCCTGAATTAGATACAGTATTTCTGTTTCAAAGTTGTTTTTGACTACTCTGACATATTCAGAGTTTATGCCACTATACAAGGATGTTTTGCATGTTTGCACTGTAGACTTGTGTCTCATCAAAGCGGTCACCTTGAATGCTCCCCTCCTCCTCCATTCCACCTTTCCTTTTTGCTTCTTTTCTTTCCTCGCAGGTATTTCAACAGTGGCAGCGCTCCTCTAGAATGTGACAAGGAGTTTTGGGACCTGAGGGACAGCGTAGTGCAGTGTGAGCTCCTCATCCTCCGACAGCTCAACTTCCATGTCTCCTTTGAACACCCTCACAAGGTGGGCCTGTGTGTGTGTGTGTTTTCCTGTCCCCCTGATTTAGTGTTGAGCCTTCCTGTCTGACTCTGTTACTGTCTCATGTTGTCATGGTTGTCCCAGTGTGTTTGTTTGTACAGTTGCTGAAAAAGTGGAAAAGATGTTTTTAAATGCAAAAGTTGTTTATACTGTGCATACTTTTTCAGCTAGCGCAATCTCTCTATTGATTTTATTTTTAAACTTAATTTATTTAAGCACAGACCCCTGCCTTGACACATTGTATTTTAAACAGATGTAGATTTTGATGACAGCAATACATAACAAATTTGGTGACAGGAACAAAATGAAAAGTTTTTCAAATACACCGGGGGGGGCAGTCTGTTAAGATTCCACAATCAGTAAGTTAATTGGTGATGGGTAACAAAAGGAGCTTTTGCCAAAGGCTTCAGGCACTTTCACACCTACGTCATTTATCCAGAGTTTGAGCCAAATTTTTAGTCTCATTCTGGATCATACTGAACCATGGTTTGATTCATTTACAGTGTGAATCACTTTTGGGGCTTTTGGCTTTTGTAGGAAGTAATGGAAGACTATTATCACCAAGAAATTAAAAACATTCTGTTGTAATATCAGACATGTCTGTCTATAAACCATTCAGTGTCAATTATACAGAGACGTAGACAGAAAAATACTAAGATAACATGGTGTAGGTGTAGGAAAATTTTAGTGTGAAATGGCAAAGAAATGTGTCAACTGTATTACACAAAATATAATGTAAAAAATGAACCAGATCTTGGATCTTTGTTCAGACTTTTAGGTGTGTATGTGTCATTAGTGTTTGCCAGCAAGGATGGGTTTGTGCCCATAGTGAACTGTCACTATCATAACCTAATAACAATTCAGGGAGTTTGGGGAAACACAGAAAGGGTTTAAACTACTGTTGAGTGTGTGTGTGTGTGTGACTTTTGACCCTCGAGTGGCGTTGCATGAGAAACTCTTGCTGTACCGTAATGAAGTAAACACATGGGTCTGGCTTGTGTCTTTTGTGCTGTAAACACTTATGAATGATTTAGTTTTCATCTTAAGAACTGCATGAGTTTACATCTATGTAGTTGGCAGGCTGACTGCACCCCAACATTATTTTACATGGCACCAGTTCAGTGTCATGTGACCTTATAAATCAACCAGTGTGTTACATACTGCTAAGAGTAACATTCAAGAAATCCATGCAGATGTCGATGAATGAAAGGAGAGGACTGGAAACTCATCCTTACTTAACCTGTTCCATTGCAGTTTCCAGAAATACACCCAGAAACTGTAGGAAGGAAGGCAGAAGCCAGATATCCTGTCTGTGCAGAAACTGAATGTTATCATTGAAAGGTGTAAAAGAAGCATCTATGGTGGTCTTGGGGTGCATTGTGGCACACTGGCTGAAGGGTATTGTCATCAGTTCATCATCTGTCCATATGTGCAAAAACTTTAGCATGCACTGATAAGTCAGGCCACTGGAAGGCAGTAGTGCGACTGATGAGTCAGGCCGAGGGTTTTCAAATGTGCATGTTGTGTTTAATTTTACAGTCGTATGCTTCCAACTTATTTTGTCAGTTGTAGGCATCAGAATCTAAAGTGGTGTATATTCACACAATATAAATAAGATGGGCAGTGAAAACATTGAAAATGATTTGTTCGTACATTTACAACTTTGCAACTTTTCCGAAAATGGTCTTTGTACTCACTTGTGAGATGTTGACCTCCATTTGTATTTATCTGTTACACCTTTCCACTCTTTGATTTCACTGAATGTTGTTGTAACTTTTTCCTTCTCCAGTATTTACTCCATTATCTGTTGTCAGTGAAGTCACTGGTCAACCGCCATGCTTGGTCTCGAACCCCTGTCGCAGAGACGTCCTGGGCATTGCTTAGAGACTGTTACCACGGAGCCATGTGCATCCGTCACACACCCCAACACATTGCCATAGCAACGCTGTACCTGGCTCTTAACAGCTATGGAGTGGAGCTGCCGGTTGGGGAGAAAGAGTGGTGGCAGGTGAGTGTGAGTTAGCTGCTCATAATTATAGTATGAGGAAAGGACTCATCCAAATGTGTTTTCATATGAGTGAGAGCAGGGACCGGATCTAAACATTCATGTAAGTACAAAATCCAACCAAAATCTGATTCGGATCAGTCATACTGTTTTCCTGGTTTTTATTGGCATTATTTATCAGAGTAATCGTGCTCAATAATTTTTTAGTTTCCAGTGCTATATCAGGACAGACAGAGGATAGATCCTACCTTTAAACTTGTGTGTTAAATTTACAGTTGAAGATGTGCGAAGTCTGAAGTGTTTAGATAATTGATCCTGTCTTGTTTCTCTTCTCACTGTGGGAAGAGGAGCCAAAGTTCAGACCAGGATAACTTTGTATCTTCACTTAATTGGATGGTAACAGCAGTATAGTGCAGTGTTTGTCTTTTAGGTTTATATGTTTATAGCTCATAGTATTTTGACAGGGACAGTTTTTTACTTATATTTATTTTACTTGTATATACACACACACACACACACACA
>JAPTGZ010000026.1:25457140-25467315 GCA_029814645.1 Fowleria isostigma | reverse complement strand
AAATATTTGAAAAAGTCTCTTTTATCTATGTTGTATTGTTCTCGTAGCTGATGGAATGTAGGAAAAATCTTATTTATAAATAAGTCTTTTATAGAATTTATTCCTTTGAGGTTCCATTGGTAGAATTGGTTTGAAAGGGATGGTGTAAACCTATGGTTATTCATCAATGGAGTTAATACAGAAGTGCCATCCCGGTAGTCACATTTTTAGGCTAATACGTTTATTATTAAAAAAATTATGTAGATCTAGCCCAGTTTTTCTAAAATCACCTTAACCCTCAAGCAACCAAGCTATTTTACTGACTAATATAACCAAGTGGGGTCATTTATGAACCCATTGATTTTATATAGGAATACTTCTATATAAATGATTGTTTTAGGGTTCTTTATATCTATTTCACTCTTTAATAAATTTGTTCATCATCTAATGTGATAAGGTATAGAATCTGATCTTTATTTATTTATTTATTTATTTTTTTTACTAAAAAGTAGCCAAAAAACACACACCAACTCATCTCCATCAATGGAGCTATTTTCATCCTCACTCTGGGCATCAAGAATCTGTTTCAGTGCTTGTGCAGCTGTAAATCTATCTGTTCTAGGTCTGTTGGCCATACTTCCCTGCAAAACAGTAAACTAAAAAGATTAGAGTTGGCAAATTGCAACATTGTTTTTGACATTATAGTTTCAAATGGTATTTCTGAAGCTACAATGTCAAAAATCTCATAAATCTTCACGGGGTCATAAGTGATTGTGCACACGTTTGGATTATACTTACCGCATGGATTGGCATCCTTGCAAAATTTAGTGAACAAATGCAGGGCAAATAGATTGACAAATTCATGATAGGAAACTTTTTCCAATTAAAATTAGAAAAATGGTGCACAAAAATGTATGTCCGGGGTCATAAATGACTCCACTCGGTCGCTTGAGGGTTAAAGACTGATGAAATTTTAAGCCTGGCAGCTGTATGAGTAAAGTTAACCTAGCTAGACTTGTCTGTCGTAAGCTCTTTCAACATAATATTGGACTGACCAAAAATTAGTCCACATGCTCCACTTCTTGTATGATGTTGTATTATGTTGAGTTGACCTCTCAGCACCTCGCCCCATCCTGCTCTGACAGTATTTTTAGATTCTTGCAGAGAAACTTTGAAATGATTATTTTTTTCATGCTGTGTTATTGTGGGTTTGTAATTGAATCTAAAACCACCAATCTGTTTTGGACATTAAGGTACCCATGTGATGGAGGGCTCAGGGAGGATGCTTGTGACAGCTGTAGGTGTCAACTCTCAAACGGGCATCATCTTCACCCTGCTGGGTGCGGGAGAGATGGAAGAAGATGGGAAGGAGAAGAAAGGTAAGTGACCACAACTTATGTGTGTAGCCCAGTGAAAAGAGGCAATGTTCAACGATAAATCAAAGGGGCAGATGATTGTCTTCTTGAAATCTTCTTGGAACCGGCAAAAGACAGAAACACATGCAATCAAACCGTGAATGAAGGTTTCCATAGGATGGTCACAGTCTCTCTCTCTCTCACACATCTCAACTGTTTCCATGGATGGACACTTCAAACTGCTCCTCAGTCAGTTAACATGTACTCACATCCCAGCGTGTGTGTGTGTGTGTGTGTGTGGTTGTTGTGTGCACAGAGGTAGTTGGCTGCCTAACTGATTTCAGATAAGAGCTTCAACAGGAAACACACCAGTTTAACCTCATAGATAATTTAGCCCACATCCTCTCCATCCTTCTTTCCACTCCCTGTTTCACTCTCTTTCCCTCTTGCTCTCTCACATTCTCATGCCTCCCTCTCTCCCTCTTGCCATCCTTCCCTGCCTCTCTCACTTCATCTTGTTTACCCCACTCCTGTGCCCTCTTTCACTTTCCCATCTCTGCTGTTGCTCTCCCCTGTTTCTCCTTCCCTCCCTTAATCTGAGAGAGAGAGGCTGCAGATTGAATCAATTATTGAAAGAGCAGGGGAGAGCGAGGGAGCCAGAGAGATTCAGGGAAGAGTGTTGGTTGGTCAACGCATGAAGCATTAGTCTATGCTCAAATTTGTTTTGGAAGGCCCTGCAGTCAGAGCACAGCTGCAGACAACAACAGAGGCACATACTTTCAGAAGCACTTAAGGTTAATTTCATTACTAGTGCACTCATCCATACCTATACCACTGCAGTTCTCATTTATGCACTGGAATGCGTTGCATTGTTGGTATCCTGAAGGGGGAAATCATCTACGACACCCATTAATGCAGAAATTGAAAGAAAAGACTTAGCTGATTATTTTATGAAAAAAAAAAAAAGGCTCATCACTTTTTGTTTTCAGTCTGTTTCTAAAATGTTAGTTGTGTACAAGAACCTATTGCAGTCAGTGCAGCAGCCTCTGTGGGGTGGATCATTCAGTCATTTACTGGAGCTAATACATTATTCATAAGACTTCTACAAATGCCATAACTTGTTAGTTTTTCCTGATGCAATGTGGCTTTGCTATAGGGCTGTTTACTTTTTTCTTTGATCTGTCTCTCAGTTTGAGTTCGAGGTTATATTCAATTAAATATTTTTTCCCATTCTATAAAGCCATCTACAAACATTTTACTAGCAGAGTCGTGCGTGCAAACACTTTGAGTATTTGAGTTTTTTATTCTCCCCTTTTTGCTCTCTTTTTTCCCTTTTTGCCAAATCCTCTCACGTATCCCAAAACCTTCCTGTCTCACACAACCTTCAAACAGAGGACAGTACTCAGGTCCTCATCTCTACCGATGCCAGTTACAGCACAGTCACCAATGGTATGTGAGCATAAAGTTGTCTGCCCTGCCCCGTTCCTTTCCTCAGGCAATGAATGGACCCTAGTAAACGGTGCAGTGAAAGTGACAGTGACTTCTTTGGACTCTGTACATATAAAAATGTCTCTGAGTCTGTTGACCCCATGTATGAAGATGTGTGTACCTTCACTACTCTTCCTCTTAGTAGTTTTTTTGTGCATTTCTGTTCATAGAAGATTATTTATGTCTGTCGTAGAATGAGAAATTTAACTCATATTTTACTCGTTTCCAAAATCTTTTCACAACTTTTTCTGTTGTTTTCAATCTCTTTTCCTTTCTTCTTTCTTTCTATCTATTATCTTTTCTTTTCAAACTTTACTTTTTTCTCAGGAAAACAACCTGATGGAGCTGTAGAGAACAATCAGAACAAAGGTAAAAGAAAAAAAGGGCTGCATCATGTGTATGTATGCATACATACACATGTTTGGTTTTGGATGCAGGAGTGTATTTCTCCTTCAGATGCAGTGCTGAAGTGAGTTTTTCTGTTTGTTTCAGCCAAGAAGCAGGATGGGGGTGTTGCCATGGAGATGCAACCCCTGAAGAGTGCAGAGGGAGGCGAGGTAGAGGACAGAGAGAAGAAGAAGACCAATGTTCCCAAGAAAGAGAAGAGCGTTTTGCAGGGCAAGCTCACCAAACTAGCTGTTCAGATTGGCAAAGCAGGTAATGAACTGTCACTGTAAATTGTACATACAGATGTTATTCATTCATTAATTTTCAGCACTGCATTCAGACAAAAAGTAGCATTCAGCCCCACAAGGGTTTCACAGATGAGGGAAGCAATGACGTACAAATACTTGGCAACTGCACTAAAGCATCTGTATTTCCTTGAGCATTTATATTTTTTAACAACTTTTTACTTTTACTCCCGACATGAACCAATTTATAACTTATTACATTTTCACCACAGGCCTCATAGTTTTTCTTTAATGCAGTTGAGCGGAGTTATTGTGTATTTTTGTGTACCTTCCTAACACAGGATTTGTGCGGGGTCTTAAAAAGTCTTGAATTTACAAATCTGCTTTTAATACCTTAAAAAAAGTTTTTAAAAGGTGTTGAATTTGATATGGTAGATTTTAAGTTATGTTGCCATAAACTTGCTGGCTGTGTTGTTTAAATGTGTCTGTTAAATATCCAAGCTGCAAAGTAATGTTTGTCGACTCAGTTCCACCCGTTCCAACCCGACAATTTATATTAAAATTAGGAACCAATTATTACTAACTTTGCAGCCCTCGGTGAGAAATGATCACAGAAGTAAAAACTAAGCATGGGAGAAGTACAAATGTAACAATGCCCGGTTGGAGAAAAGGTCAATCTTGACCTGGTTGACACGAGTTTTCCTAAATTCTAGGAGTCACAAATTTTTGCCAGTATGGTTGTTAAATAGGCTGTGAAACGGTCATTAAATTCTGTTCTAGGTATTAAAAAGGTCTTAAAAGACTTCAATTTAACTTGCAGAAACCTGTAGAAACCCTGTGACATCAAACTAATGTTCATCTACTGTATTGTTGCTTGGTGTCAACTGGAGCATATTCCAGTTTATCCAGTATAGAATCCATTCACAAAGTAAAGTTAAAATGACATGAGGTTCCTTTAGGTTTCCAGAGAAACAGCTGATAGAAGTACATTATTTTCTGCTGTTTGCCTGTAAAGAAGTTGAAACTCCACCTTCACAACATACTTTTGCCAGTTTTTCTTTACACATATATCTGCACTTGAGTAAAGAATATGTGATCTTTTGACATTTCTAGAGGTTTGTGACCATGATGCATAATAGCTCTTTGTGAATATAGGAAACTATTTCTGTGAGTTGTGCTTAAGTTTGTGGATATGGTGCAATGATGCAGAGATATGAGATAAAGGAATGTCCTACATCTAATAGTTGGGATACAGAAGTCAAGTGAAGCAATGAAACACAATGCAGTTGTTTATGCACACAAAAAGCATAGCTGATGAACTGAATGAAAAGGTGCAGCAGATGTATCAAATCAAGTTAGGACAGAGTAACTGAGTGACACTCTGATGAACTCTCCTGTCTTTGATTTCCCCCACAGGTTTGGTGATGTCAGCTATCACCGTCATCATCCTGGTGCTCTACTTTGTCATCGACACGTTTGTCATTGAAGGTTTGTGTGTATGCAGGTTCACGCCCAGTGACAAGTACAAACACATACACACACAGACACACACACACACACCCACACCCACACACACACACACACACACACACACACACATCAGAAAGCATCCTTCTCACTTCCCTGCAGATTTCATGTCATTCTTTTCCTGTGGTGCCAAATGTTTACCACTCTACTGAGTATGAGTCACTCTTTAAAGCAGACTATTTGTTTTGGCCTTAATATGAAGTGTGGTGTGTGTTGCAGGTCATGCGTGGCTGGCAGAGTGTACTCCAGTTTATATCCAGTACTTTGTCAAATTCTTCATCATTGGTGTCACTGTGTTGGTGGTGGCAGTCCCAGAGGGCTTACCGCTGGCTGTCACCATTTCTCTGGCTTATTCTGTCAAGGTAAGACCATCCATCCAGTTTAGTAAAAGGGCAGCAAAAGGAGACATAGGTTGTAGTTTATGAATATGTTAGATCTCACCGTTAAGAATCAAGTGAAGGGAACGAATCAGGATGGAAAAACATGTGCTTAATAATCAGTGTTTCAGACCTTAAATTATCTTTGCTTTTTCGTCAACAAACATTTTTGAAATGCATCATGCAACTGAGTGACCTTTTTTTGTCATATCCCAAAAACAGATTCAATAGTTTATACCTACGATGAACGTGTTAGCATACAGTTTAGACATTCTGCAGACACAGACAACATTAGCATTTATTTGGAGTTGTGTCACTGTTCACTGACTCAATGTAAGGCCAATGCTAGTACTCCTCTAGCCTTGAGAAAACAGGATTTATCCCAAATCCTAAACGCTGTGCTATGTTATCCTGCTTCCTGATAGGTGGTCCTGAATAGATAGGGTCTTTTTGTGGAGAAAAGCTGTGTACAGAGGTTGTCAACAATACTGAGGAATAAAGTCTGGAAACCTGGCACTATGACACATTTTACAGTCCACACATAGCCATTTGATATGTGGTGATATTAATTAACTACTTTAAATTTAATAACAATGTGGTGGTAACATGAGCAATGGTATTGTTTAGTACCCCCCTTTGTAAACAATACCAGTAGGGAGTTAAAGTATAATCTATCCTAGTATTAAAAAAACACAAATATTTTATGTTTTATTTGCTTCTAAATGTGTACTATAAGAAAACAGTAATAACTATTCATCTTTTTCCCTCTTTCCTTCCTGCTGTCCTTTCTTTCTCCCCATATTTATCATTTCAACTCCCTCGCACCTGCCCCACACCCATCCCTCTGCTCTCCATCACTATCTCATTTGTAGAAAATGATGAAAGACAACAACCTTGTACGGCATCTGGATGCATGCGAGACCATGGGCAACGCCACGGCCATCTGCTCTGACAAGACTGGTACTCTCACCACCAACCGAATGACTGTTGTACAGACGTATGTAGGTGAGTGAAGAGCAAATTTACAGAATATGTCATAGGGATTTGAGAGGAGCTACACAATTAATCACCATTGTAAAAAAGGTGCATGTTTGTACATGACAAAGTGCTCTCTGTTTAGTACACTCCGCTTATTATTTACACCTAAAATAGAGACTGATGATAGATTTTTAAAGGCCTATATAATGATGATAGTTTGGAGCAAGAAAAGTAGCTGACTGACGTTGAACTGAATGTTTGTTAAACTGTGAAATGCTTCAATAAATATGCCAGACTCACATCAATTTCACAGTTATTATACAATATTCACAAAGGACCTAGTTGGAAATTTTTTAAATTCTACTTTATAGAAGCCTAAAATTAACAATCAGCCAATATTGGTGCCAACCAGAGATGTAATGATCTGAAAAATTTATATCATGCTTATTGTAACCAAAATGATCACAGCATTAGTACTGTTGAAATGTGCTCAAAATGTTCAAAATGTACTTATACACAACAAAATCAGTTTACTCAAATTAACACTGTCAGAGTTAATTTCAACACTTTAGAAGTATCTATATGGGTCCACACCACAAAGTGTAAGTTAACTCTTTCTGGAGAGTTGGCATCTTAACACCAATTCAGGGTTACCTATTGACTGTCTTTGGAGTACAAAAAATAATACTTCTTAACACCAGTCAGTGTTACCTTTTCCTCAAATATTAACTCTCACTCTGTATTATTTTCAAAATAATGTTTGCTAATAAATTGGGGCCTGGATTGATTAAAACACATTTATTTTAAAATGTGCACCACATTAACATGTTTACATTTGAATACATTTTGTAGTGTGGGTGGAAGATTGGGAGGAAGTTGGTTCATTGTGAATGTAACAGCACAGGATGTACTTTTAATTTGACAAGCTTTAAGTTTCATCTTAGTGAACAAGCCATTGATAACAGGTAAGGCATTATTGGGCCTTACCTCATGGTGCACCTCATCAAAAATTAAAAAACAAACAAACACAAAAAGACCAATAAACACCATACACATCAACTTAAATTTACAATAACTTCACAACCCTACTGAACCCCAGCACATCGAATTAGCACATAAACAGACACAATACCCACAATGCAATGTGTGTGGTAGACACGCCTGTGGTGATTCTGTTGGTGCATGGGAGGAGATAAGGGTGGGGTGACTTAACACTGTCAGTGTCACAGCCAGCCAACTTATCTGCTATTTATTTATTTGTCCCTTGTATGGTCCCATGTTTTTTATGTTTTTTTCTTCTTATAACAGGTTTTTATTGGAATTTTTAATGATATTTTAATGATTTTTTAAGTATATGTTAGTGATATCTAATGATTTTATTTTATTTTATCTTAGTCTGTTTTTTAAGTATTTATTTTAGTCTTTTTAACTATGTTTAGTATCTGCTTGGGTGCCCGTCCATGTCTTTTGTCTGTGCTGTTCTTAAATTGTCTTTCGTATGTGTCCTGTGTTTTTAATATTTTAACGTGTGATGTTGTATGTTTGAGATGCCTGCTCCAGGCTGTAAAACAAATCTACCTACGGGTATTAATAAAGTCACCTTGAACCTTGAGGGTTCAGAGTTACAGAGTTGATCAAGCAGTGTTGAAGTCACTGGAATGACACTTGAAGTGTCAATTTGAAAACACTCCATCATGACGCTTGGTTTTAACACTAGCTATCTGTCAAGAGTTGAATATGTGGGATTTAACCCATTCAGAGTAGGATTAACTGTGCTCTCCAAAAATGTAACACTTTTCAATTTGTTGTGTACACACACTGAAATAGTATAACCAAGTTTTATTTTCCCCTGCATTTTCTGCAGACACATTGACCATCTTCAATTAGCTTCCCCTCAGCATCCTTTAAAAATCCAAAATACGTCCAGACTTCCGACTTTGTCCTTTTAGTAGGGGGAAAAATTAGAGTGTTGTCTATGTGGGTGCCTTCCGCCATGTTTTCAGAGCCCAAACTGTGCATGCGGGCCTGGAGTGCTGCTGCTTCTCCAGGAAATGAGCAGTATCATCATGAGTTTTTCAAAGTGCAGTAATCAAACACATTTTTAATGATAATTAGAATTTGATATAGTAATACAAATCTTCGGAAATTTTACTGCAGTTTATTATTATACCGGCAATCGTTACATCCTGAATGCCAACTTCTGCCAATATTGATAGTTTGTAAAACATTTTATCTCTAAAAGAAGTTAGTCTCTGTCTATCCATATCACTCTTTACATATTGAAGCCTATGCATGGTGCATCACATAATTATCAGGTGTGTAGACTGGTTGAAACGGATGCCAGGCTGTATGTGCAAAGATTATTAATCACCCATTATTTCCCAGGTGATGTGCACCACCGTGTTATCCCAGACCCTGGACAGATCAACCCCCGGTCCCTGGACCTATTAGTCAACGCTATCGCAATCAACAGCGCCTACACCTCCAAGATCATGGTGAGTCATGGACAGACAGATACCACTGTTTTCTGGAAAGTCATCTTACTATTTCGCAGACCCTTCAGCAGACCTTCATTGTGAATGCTCAAGTGTATGCAGGGGGATTCTGAAAATAATCTCACCTTTCACTGTGCCTTTGTTTTAATGTCACCCTTTCCCACGTCTCTTTTTTTCCCTTCCATGACTTTCTCTGCTATCCATCTATGTTCTGTCCCCCTCACCCTGTGTTTGTGTTGCCGTCACTGCCCTCTTTAATCCACCACCCCTACTGTCTGTCAGCCGCCTGATGTGGAGGGGGGTCTAGCGAAGCAGGTGGGCAACAAAACGGAGTGTGGCCTGCTGGGATTTGTATTAGACCTACAGCAGGACTACGCCCCTGTCAGAGAGCAGATTCCTGAGGAGAGACTGTACAAGGTAGGAAAACATGGACCGCATTTTAAGTTGTCGAAATGAAATCCTTTGAAACTTACCAGCTGAAGCAATTTATTTCACTTTATCTGACAAATTACATCATCACTCCTTCCAAAATTGCTGTGAACTCTTGTTTGTTAATTTCATCATGCTTTTTTACAATTTGTCTCTAAGTTTATTTCCCCTCACATCTCAAGTGAACTCAAATTCCAAGTTAATAGAGTTAGATATTATAGATTAAAAGTACAGGTGTATAGGATAGTTTTATTGATATAACTTTGAAAAGATAACAGGGTTCCCATGCTTTACCTGGAAAACCTGGAAAATGGACCAACTTTCCAGTCATGGAGAATGAGAAAAAGGGTCAAATCCTGGAAACTATTAAGTTATGCTGGAAAATTATTCCCCCTGCTTTGTGACCTTGTATGCCTAAGATGAGATGAAACAAAGTAAATTGTTTTTCAGTGATTTATTGAAAATATACAAATATTTTTAGAGGAAGTGCAGGAGAGAAAGAGAGAGGATAAAGTTGAGTTCCGAATTGCTCAATTGAACATTGTAACTCCAGTTTGTCATGGTAATGAAGTGCTCCACTGTAATCTGTGGGTGTGTTTGCATTATTCTATAATGTATTTGTCATAATTGTTTTTTGTAGATAAATTATAGCCATAGACTACACACGAAATGACTGAGTAATGAACATAGAAACAATTTGGGTAAATGCAAGTCACAACTGTAGAAAAGAACATTTCCAAAGAATGATGGGGACAGGGTTCTCCCCGTGTCTGCCTAGGTTTTCTCCGGGTACTCCGGTTTCCTCCCACCATCCAAAGACATGCACTGATACATTAACTGGTTAATCTAAATTGTCCATAGGTGTGAATGTGAGAGTGGTTGTTTGTCTCTATATGTCAGCCCTGCGATAAACTG
>JAPTGZ010000026.1:25435108-25457040 GCA_029814645.1 Fowleria isostigma | reverse complement strand
TAGCTGGGATAGGCTCCATATGACCCCCGTGACCCTAGTGAGGATAAAGCAGGTTCAGAAAATGAATGAATGAATGATGGGGACAGGGGAATAGATCAGTATATAATGTGAAAACTTGTCTCTATAGCAGCTGAAAATGTCCTGGAAGAGTCCTGGAAAAGAATTTCAGGAAAAGAATGGGAACACAGAAATAATAATAATAATAATAATAATGATAATGATAATGATAATAATAATAATAATAATAATAATAATAATAATAATAATGATATCTTATTTATTTATTTATTATCAGCATCAGTGATTATCAGTTAGTATTACAAAAGTAAAAGTATGCCTTACTAATATGCTTTATTGTACAGCTTTATTGTAACTTACACTTAATGCCATTTAATTAGATTTTGAGTGTGTAAATGTGTAGAGATCCTGTTGGATCAACAAGTATGGACTTATCGTTTAGTTTCTTTGCAGTATAAAATTTGCATGATTCAATACCTTGAGCTATGTTATGAGTCATATATGTATATGTGTGATTTAAGACTTAGAAATATTACTTTCTTTCAACTCTGTTTCTCTAAGGTGTATACATTCAACTCGGTGCGTAAATCCATGAGCACAGTGATCAAGCTCCCTGATGGTTCCTTCCGCCTCTACAGCAAAGGAGCGTCTGAGATCATGCTAAAAAAGTAAGTGATGTGGAACAACACCTGACTGTGAATTAATAAGGGCAAACATGTTCATATTAAGTTGAAGCTCTGACAATAAGAGGGTAAATGATGGTTTTTATAACATGGCCTTTTTCTGTTCATTTACCTCTTCAGGTGTTCCTACATCCTCGACGCCAATGGTGAACCTCGCAGTTTCCGCCCACGTGACCGAGATGAGATGGTGAAACAGGTAAAATGTTCTTTAACAAGTCACTTCTGCTTTCATTCTCAATACAACAATATATCCCCGCAAAATTAAATACAAAGCAAACTGATGGGCCATTTGAAAAACTCCAGATGTGCAGTTAGTAAATCCTGAGAATGTCTTGACAATCACAATGTTCGCCCACTCTATTGTCATGAAGATCTTCCACACAGCTCTGCTTCAGGCAAGGCTAGCTGTCTTTTTTAAACATGATTTTATTAGACTGCCAAAGTTTTTAAAAGCTGCTGAAAATCTTTAAGACAGACTGCTTTGCTGACTCAGTCTAGTTATACCTAAAATATTCACCAGCAAAAATAACTTTCACACTTTATGGATATGAAAACTGCCATTCCAATCACACTAAACACCACAAGCATTACTGAACAGAATGTGAGTGAAAACTGTGGCATCAGCGTTGGCAGACTTATATACAAGTCTATTATACATAAAATCTTGCTACATCATCCTAGCTTTAACTAAAGTATCCACCAATAAAACACATGTATTTATTCCGCATACAGTAGATTTAATTGACTGACAGGATGACTGAGCGTATTTATCTCATAATGCACACAGCTTTTGCCTTGAGAAAAATAGCTCTCATCCATACACAAGTTTATTCCAGCTCAGTTACTCAGTTTGCACTGTGGCAGCGTTATGCCATCTCTTCTTTAAATCATAATGCTTCTCTCTGCTGTCTGCATTCAGCTTGCAGTGTTTGCCCTACAGGTACATCATAAGACACTGCCACAGATGCACCAAAGTTTTACTTTAAACTGCACAAAGGCAATTTAAGCCAAGTTTTAAACTTTTGTATGGAGTACAAAAAGTTTTTTTAAATCTTTGATATCATCTAGATAGTTACTATGTGTAATATACATCAGTTTTCCTAATCTGTATACTGTCATTTACATTATTAGGACTCTGAATAAATGTAACTTTATCATTAAGGAAGCGAAAGTAATGTGTTTTGTTGTATAAATGTGAGCTGGTGGTGGGATTTAATGGTTTTTCTTCCCACTCCTTTTTGAGCAATATTTGTTAAGTTTATTTTGTTATTACTAATGTACATGGCAATTGCTATATTGTCTTGATCACCTTTATTTGTGAATGTATTTTTTTTTGTTCTTAGTTTCTTGGAATGTTTCTTTTTTTTTCTGCTTGAAACAAATAAATAAATGAAATGAATAAAATCTTTGTAAGAGATCAGTGAGAGTGAGAGGTTTTGTAAAATTACAGGGGTCATATTTTGCTAAACGCACTTTTATTAGTTTTTGGTACATTTATTTGTGTATTTCAGACTCTAATAGTTCATAAAGTTTGAGTTTGAACCCTCCAGGTGCTGCAGAGCTATCTTTATATTCATTTTTGGCAAAAATCAAGTGAATTTTTACAAATTTTCTCTTTTAATTTCTTCTTAATTTGTTGCATTTATAACTAGTTATGTCACAACATTTGTACACATAAGGTTGAGACTTCCGTTGAACATTTCTTTGAGTACAACATAATTGTTTGTCAGCAGCAGCGGTTGTAGTCCAAACTGAAAATATATCCAAACTTCAAGCCCATTACCTAAATGTTCAGTTGCTGGTTGTATCACTGAATACATATCAGAGCGACACGGTCAACAACCTGAAGGGGGTGGGGTGAGAAATGACTTATTTGCATTTAAAGTGCCGGCACTCAAAACGTCCTTTCTGGTGTTATTACTCAGAAGTAGGATTGAAGATGGATCTGTGGAGTTGAATTAATGAAGAATTCAGATCCAAGTATAGCATTTACAGTAGGCCACAGGGAAATGTTTTAAAATGTATAATTCCATTAAAAAAAAAAAAAACTATCACTCCTTTAACTCTGTGTTTTTATTTACGATAATCATTCATTCATAGGTGATTGAGCCAATGGCCTGTGAGGGGTTGAGAACTATCTGCATTGCATTCCGTGACCTGCCATCTAATCCAGAACCAGAGTGGGACAATGAGGCTGAAATAGTTACAGAACTGACCTGCATCACTGTGGTTGGGATAGAGGACCCTGTGCGGCCTGAGGTATGTAGAAAAGAATAAAGTAAAAGTGCATCTTTAATTTAACTTACAGCTGATACTCTGAGATAAACTGTTCCGTAGTGTGTGGCTGCTGTAATCTGTGCGTAAGAAAGTACTTGGCATGAGGTTTCTGTGTGAACGAATATCTCTCTGCGTCCAAGGTGCCTGAGGCCATCCGAAAGTGCCAGCGTGCAGGCATCACAGTGCGAATGGTAACCGGTGATAACATTAACACAGCTAGAGCCATTGCTGCTAAATGTGGCATCATCCACCCTGGGGATGACTTTATCTGCCTAGAGGGAAAAGACTTCAATCGGCGAATCAGGAATGAGAAAGGAGAGGTGAGTTTGGAGTCTCAAGGTAAACTCAAAAAAAAAAAAAAATTCATCAGTTTAGTAGCAAATCTCTTGATAACCCCATTACTCTCTCTTCCTCTAAAACCCACATTGTATTTCACCTGAGTTAATACTTACATTGAAATGTGTCCCCTCATCAATGCTGATATATTTATCTTAAATATTATAGTTTGCACACAGCATTAACGCTTACATTTGTTTAACTTTGCTTTCAACAAACCCTTTCAGTGTCAACATATTAGCATTTAATGAGATGGATTGCTGCTGATTAGTGCTGTTGAGTGAATGTAAATTTATATTTAGAAATGCTGTGTGTAAATCATCATCATATAAGAGTACGAGTGCAGTGTAATTACTGTCAAGAGCGCACCATATAAGGACCACTTTCTCAGTGCCTCAGTGATGCTTTTTCTGCAGAACATTTGCTTGTAGTTGGATCCACAGTGACATCTAGTTAGGATTAGGGTCATATTTTCTCTATTATGGACTTCCAAATTACACCCTTCTCCGCTTTCTTCTCAATCTGACAGATTGAACAGGAACGCATTGACAAAATCTGGCCCAAACTCCGTGTGTTGGCTCGGTCATCGCCAACCGACAAACACACACTGGTCAAAGGTGAGTCACAAGTTTTCTGCACTAAACACACACACACACACACACATTGGTTTATACACACAGTAACCTTTCACTGTTTGTGTCCAGGCATCATTGACAGTAGCATTGTAGAACAGAGGCAGGTCGTCGCAGTAACAGGAGATGGAACCAATGACGGACCTGCGTTGAAGAAGGCTGATGTGGGATTTGCCATGGTAACTTGTTTGAGATATTATTCACCATCGGTGTTAAATTTGATTTTAAAGAACAAATGCTCTTCTCTATATATCACAATGAAATGAATGCCACAGAACATATTAACCCTGTAAAACATTTGTATCATGTTTGCTACGCCAGGTTCTGAGACCTTTATCTTGTTAACAAGATCAATATTTTCCTCCAAAACTTGTTGCATATGACCCAATACGGGTTTTCTGAGCCCTGGAAGATTATCATCACACTGCAGCCAATGGAAAGGCTATTTTGTGCTCTTTTGAATATGGTTCCTAATGTCAAATAATCCAACACAGATTTTGTAGGAAAGTCTTGACAGTTATGTTAAGTAAAACATTTATATTGTTATTTGATTGAAAATGGAAACATGTTGAAAAATATTGAAATTACACTGCCATTCAAAAGAAATTAAAAGGCTGTAAAAAGTTTTTTGTAAAAAAAAAAAAAATCACTTGAAATGTTTTGTATTTTTAAATTTTGCATGTGAAATTTTGTATCTAAAGTTAACATTGATGTGAGCAAAAAGTTGTGAAAAACGCCCAATGTATCAAATGTGATACAAAAAATATATCAAAACAAAATATTATGGAAACATTTTTTGTTTAGATTATGTTAAAAGTGAGGATAAACATTTCAAAATTTGAATTTCCTAGCTACTTTTTAATGGGTCAGGTTTTACAGGGTTAATATTAACTTCAAAACATTTAATTGCTTAAATGTATATGTTTAATAGCATGTCTTTGACATTGACCGCAGCTAAGTGGTGACACTTGGCGACAGGATTACATGATATTGAAACAGTTGCATTCAACGTAATTTTTATGCTTGACTGTTTGCATGAATCATCTCGTAACTGTCAGTCCTTCTCTCATTCTCTGTCGAAACCTCTGTCAGGGCATTGCGGGGACAGACGTGGCTAAAGAGGCATCTGACATCATCCTGACTGATGACAACTTCAGCAGCATTGTCAAGGCAGTGATGTGGGGACGAAATGTCTACGATAGCATCTCCAAGTTTCTGCAGTTCCAGCTCACGGTCAATGTAGTGGCTGTTATTGTGGCCTTCACCGGGGCCTGCATCACTCAGGTAGACAGCTTTATGAATAAACATATAGATACATGCTGACACATGTACATTTCTATGCATACATACACACAGAAAATCACTCCATAAACATTAGTCACTTTTTGACTCCTGAGAAAATGATGATGAAAACATGCTTTTTTTCTCGCCCAAGTCAAGAAGAGGCACACACAAATACAAATGGTATATTACTTGTTATCACTATTACATATACTATTGGAATTTTATCATAGTAAAAAGGTTTTAGAGGTTCATCTTAAGCTCTTATGACCATAGCAGCAGAGCCCTGCAAAGCAAATCTGCAAGGAAGTCAGTTTCTAAATAAAATTCCTCTACATAACTTCTTCTTTAAATTTACACTAACATTTGTTTGTGGCGGAGTCTGTGTTGTGCTGGTACATGGCAGTGTTGACAGTGGACTTTCTAAGCTAATGTTGTATACTTTACTCCAGAGGAAGGAACAGAAGCACTGAGAGTCTTGGAATAAAGCATAAATATAATCTTTTGGAAGTCAGTGTACAGGCTAATATCATGGCTGTAGATCACTGGGAATGTCTGGGAGGGTGCTCATTTTAAAGGTGCATTATAGTTTGTTAACACGTCAGCAAAAAGAAAAAAAAGAATTGCACAGAATTGCAGCATGCAGATGCAAATCGTGAAGACACATTAAAATACAAGACTGCAGTATGATATCTTCACTCATCTTGAGACTTTTCATAATCACTGAATGTAAATGTGTTCTCCAATCAATATTCCACCCTTTGTGATGTTCCCAACTACCTTAGATCCACCTTTATGAGAGCAGGTCAACGGACTATATAGATTTGGTTTCATCAGACTGGTGAGGACCCACCTGACTCTGATTTGATAAAGACTCCTGATGATGATTCTCTCTGCAGGACTCTCCACTGAAGGCAGTGCAGATGTTATGGGTGAATCTGATAATGGACACGTTTGCTTCTCTGGCCCTGGCCACCGAGCCCCCCACTGAGGCCCTGTTGCTACGGAAACCCTATGGCCGGAACAACCCGCTCATCTCACTGACCATGATGAAGAACATCCTCGGCCACGGAGTGTACCAGCTGGTCATCATCTTCACCCTGCTGTTCATAGGTGAGGACACCACAAACACAACCAAGGAAACTGTTGGAGCTGCTACTGAAACAGCTGACTTCAGTCGTGTCTGGTTTTATGTGTGATATTAGCTTACCAAGACTTCAACAGTGGTGCAGACAGACACATAAATAGAACTAAGATCTTTGGTGAGGCAGCCACTGGAACAGTCTGCCAGAGGACTCAGAGTGGATGGAAAGCTTTTTTTTTTTTTTGTAAGATACTTTTGGCCATTTTAAAGCCATTATTACAGCTATACAGTAGAGACAGACAGGAAGGTTTTAGGGAGACAAGAAGGGAGATGACATACAACAAAGAGCCACCGGGGCACCCCTGAGCTGGAACACAAAAACTCTTTGGGTTAGCAGTTGGTTAAATGTGACTCATAACATAGTACATTTGTTCATTCATTCATTCATTCATTCATTTTCTGAACCAGCTTTATCCTCACTAGGGTCATGGGACCCTAGTACATTTGTTGCTCTGTTTTATTCTTTTTTTTATAGTTAATAGAAATGTATTACTTTATTCAATTTGTATGAAAAAATGGGAGGTAGTGATGAAAAATAACAAAACAGGACTCTTTCGAGGCCCCTGTAATTGGAATGAGTACACTTTAAATCCTTTAATGAGGATTAATTGGAAGGTAAGTCTAGTGCCAGAAGATGCAGCAATTCCAGCTCCAATAGTGTATTTTAAAGTTGCTGCAGTTAAAAAGCTCATAGTTGGATCTCGGGATCGAGCTGATGGTCTGCTGCGAGGTGAGTTACTGTCTGTCCCAGCCCCTGCCTCTCGGCGCCCCCCTCGATGCTTTTAATTTAGTGTCCTGTGGGGTCCAAAACATTTACTTTGAAAAAATAACAGTGTTTAAAATAGGCCCAGTTGCCTGAATACTGCACCTACACTGTAAACCTGAATTAGTTGAGTTTACTAGAAATTTACATGGAAACCTGGTGTCTTAAACCATTTGAGTTTTTACTGATGCTGAAACTACACATCATTAATATTTACTAAAAATTATTAGTTCAGTTAAATTTTCTTTGCACCCACAAGTTGTTTAAAATAACTATCTTAAGCTGAACATACATTACATTTATTGCTACTTAAATTCAACATAACATAAATAATGAGATTTCTTCAAATGTAATCATATGATTTTGTATGCTTATTTAAGTCAGACCGAGAACATTTCTAAGTTATATTTAGGGGCAAATGGAACCAATCACTACAAATTGCTTTCCCAACCCCTTTGAGGCACTAAAGGTCAGAGCCAGTTGTGTTTCCACCGTCTCTCTGACCTCTCCAGACTCCCTGGCCTGCTAAGTATTCCTGTGGTCCATACACCACAAATCCACCAGGAAGTATTTAAAGAGAACATGTAACCCTGTTCTTAGATCCTTAGAGATTCTTCACCCTTCCCTTCTGTCATGGTTTCTTACTTTAAGTGTCTCAGACCAATCAGACTCCACAGGTGTGTTTCATCTCTTCCACCAATGTGGTTGAAGGTGAAATCAGTCAGAACACCTGTTCTTGAAGCGGCCATTTTGAAACATAATGAGTCAAGAAGCTGGGTTTCCATTACAGTTTTGCGCAAAATAAAATCAATATTTCCACACTTTCGGCAAAGTATAATTGCTACTTGTAGGTGTTTCCATTGAAGAGGGTTTGACTTCTGATTCGTGAGTCTAGTGAAGTCCCATCTACCTGTCTCGTGATATGTTATAGTTCTCGCAGAGAGAGAGAGAGAGAGAGAGAGAGAGAAGGAGAGAGGGGTGCATCTGTATGTAACTCACAGTACTCTGCTGGTGCATCCCAAAGCAAAGTCCCTGTCAGTGGCCTCACAGAATGGATTTCTGGGAGAAAACTGTACAGAATTCACCAACAAGTTGTGGATCCAAAATTTTCATAGGACTCCAGTAACATTTAACTGTTCTGTTATTGAACCTCTCGTGGCACCGGACTTGTCATGCCTGTGATTAGTGAAGATGCGCAAAATATGTTTCCATGACACTTTAACACAATACTTCTTTATCAAAATGTATCAAAAAATACTTCATGGGAGCATAAAAACTGGTATGCGATCTTTGACAGTTTTTGTGTGATTTCTGTATTTTTATTACCAGTTTTCGATTACACAATTTACATTTTGTGCATCTCTGAGGGTAATGGTAACCCAGGTAATATGGCCTTCCTAAATACAGGGGCGGGGTGTGACTCCAGGTCCTGGTGGTTTCTGAAAAGGGCTCCACCGCCTCTGACAGAAACATAACAAATTTATTTATCTTTGCTAATCATGATTACTCCATTGCACCATGCTGAAAAGTAGTAAATCAACTTATATGGCTTAGTAATGACACACAGTTTATACAAAACACAAAAGAATAAGTAATCACTACAAAACAGGTTATATTGAAATAAAATCCAGGTTTATAGTGTAGGAATAATGGGCCCTACAATGAACTGACGACTCATCTAGGGTGTATCCTGCCTTCGCCCATAAGTAGCTGGGATTGGCTCCAGCAACTCTAGTGAGGATCAAGCATGTTCAGATAATGAATGAATGAATGAAATGTGCAAACACTTCACACTTAATAGTTCACATGTTTATTTTTCCTCTAATTAAATACTCAATCTCTGTCCTCCTTACATGTTTGATGTCTCCAGGCGAGCGTATGTTTAACATCGACAGTGGCCGCAATGCTCCACTCCATTCTCCCCCATCCGAGCACTACACCATCATCTTCAACACCTTCGTCCTCATGCAACTCTTCAACGAGATTAACGCTCGCAAGATCCACGGAGAGAGAAATGTCTTTGACGGCATATTTTCCAACCCAATCTTCTGCTCCATTGTTCTGGGCACCTTTGCTGTTCAGGTAAGGTTGAAAAGTCAAATGAATGTTGCAGAAGAGGAAATGGGAAAAGGAGCAAAGACAGAATGTATTATGACTAGACAGCTTGCCTCATTTAAGATGTCACACTTTAGCCACTGGAAGAGAAAAGTTGTATCGTTTCACATTTAGACACAGATGAAATTTACAAAATAGGGAACTGTTAGTACATAAAAACAAAGAAAGACAGTGTAAGATACAAAGTTGAAAAGAGGGATGTTTTCCAAAACTCCTCCATTCTCTGCTGTCCTGTAGCAAGAGACATCAGAGGCATGAGAGTGAACTAGAAGGTGATGGCAGTGATGTGGAGTGTGACAGCAACAAAGAGAGTGGAAGGAGTCATTTTAGATAGATAGAGGATAAAGGATATATGCTGGTGGAAGACAGGAAGCAGCCAGAGAGAGGTGGAAGAGAGAGCGTGAGATAAATCAGAAAGCTGGATGCCTCATCTCTTTACAAAGATATTATTACTGTACTTATACACTTTATCATAGTCCCAGTGAGATTTATGACGGTGCAGTTCAGTGTCAAGATGATAGTGTCACTCTCTTAGACCTTGTTCTGGGGTGTAAATAATCGTGTTGCTATTTAAAATGCTGTCGGTACATTCACTGGATTATGTGAATGTATATGAGCGATGTGTTACCGTGACACAAAGTTGAAACATGCTACAGGGCTGTGTTTATAAGGCTACTAATATCAATAATTAATTTAAAAAAAGCCTAAAATGTTCACTTAATGTGTCATTTTATGTTAGTATTATGACTACTATAGAGGTCTTTTCTTCACAGCAGTATTTCACATCTCAGTGCCTTGTGCTTTGTGTTGTAGATCAAACCAGGACATTATGTTCTTATACAGTATTTTCACACTGAACACTACACCACAGCACTACAGTTACACACAAATATGCTAGAAAAGACTTAGAACAACTAATTGATGTTGTCCATGTCATATTTCTCATTTGTATTTGGTATAAAGTGGAAAGCTATACCTCATGAATATTTAAATGCAGTACTCAAACACAAATTCTGTACTTGCATTATTACACTTGTAATTCCATCTTGACAGACTGCAGGATAGTGTCTGCTGTTGGCACATCCTGCTGTTATTGTTTTTCCTTCATACTGTACGGGCTGTGTTTTGTGCAGCAGAGATTGGTGGTGCAGTGCCAGTTTCTCCCTCAACATTGTGTGTGTGTGTATGTGTGTGTCACAATAATAATGTTGTACCCTGTGCTTCTGCTGCAGATCGTGATCGTGCAGTGGGGAGGGAAGCCCTTCAGCTGTGCCCCTCTCAATGTGGAGCAGTGGCTCTGGTGTCTGTTCGTGGGAGTTGGAGAGCTGCTCTGGGGGCAGGTAAGCAGCTCTTCAGTCTGCTGAGTCAAACCACACAGAGCAAGTGTAGGCTGACAGGCCTGGTTTACCTAGATTTTCCCCTGAGGTGAAACTAGGGAAACATTTTCACACTAGTTTAGACACTACTATTGTATTCTGCCTCATTCTGCTCTGTATCTTGCTGCATTGTATCTTTCTAACTCAGCATGTGGTTCCAGGTAATTGCCACTGTGCCGACAGAACGGTTGCCATGCCTGAAGGAGGCTGGGCTGGGCCTGGAGCCTGGAGAGGAGGAAGGGGAGGAGCTGGCTGAGGATGAGGAGGAAATCGACTGTGCTGAGAGAGAGCTGCGCCGTGGACAGATTCTCTGGTTCAGAGGACTCAACCGCATCCAGACCCAGGTACTGTTTGACAGCAAAACAATAACTAAAACCCAAACTTTGTTTTGGGAAGTCATATGCAAAACTATCCAGTCAGGCACCACAACACTTTGATCTGCAGCTGCATTATGTCAGAAGCCTCATAAGGTCATGTGATACATGTGTAGTTTATGGTGGATTCAGGGAAATGGGAACAACACAGATCAAAGCATCCAAAATCATATTGTTATGAATGTCATTTTTGCACTTTTAACAATTTTTATTGAATGCAAAACAGGACATTGCCATTAATTGTGTTGTGATAATACTATACTATAAACTACCAGTATCATGGCCTTCACTCATTAATATTGTGGGGTAATTTGAGAGACTTTTGGAAAGAAAGAAAACATCTTCATAAGAAATCTACCATGCTACTGTAAAATTGCTTTAGTTGATGATATAAAAAATATGACTTTTTAACTTAATACTAAGTTGAAACTGACCCTTGTTTGTTTCTACTCTTCAAAAGTCAGTGTCTTTCTTTCTTTCTGTCTGTGCTGTTCATCTGACATGTGCCAAACAAAATAATTCCAATTTTTTTCTCCCCAAAGCAGCTAACTGTTCTGTTTAAACTTTGTGTAATGCATTTCTCAAACTTTTGCCTTTTTTTTTTTTTTACTGGAAGCGTAATGTGATATACTTATAAATGTTATGAGAGAGAATGTGGTAACTGGATGTATGTTTAGCATGTAAGTTCAGCTGCATTTGTGTGTATGTGTGAATTACATTTTCTGTACAGGCTGAGGCTAAGTAGACAGACTGTTGGCTTTGGCTTGATGACATTAATTGATTGATTCTCACACTGCTTTGTGTGAGAACAGAGGTAAAGACAGCAAAGCAGCACCAGCAACAATCTGCTAACAGCCTCCTAGCAGTGTTAGAGAGGCAGTCCAGACTCTCTGCTTAAGTGCCTGTCTTTGCGTAAAGTGGTCAGTTTTTCATTAAGAGGTTTGGTCTGAGTGTGCAGACAGCAGTCCACATACACGCACACATCCTCATACATACATGCAGTCATTATTGCTAATATTTTAGCGTCTTCATGTAATATTCAAAAAGTATGGAAGCAAATCTATCTCATCAAACTTTTAATTATAAAAGCCATTGAATTTCTAGCACTAACTTTTTTTTTGCACTGAAATTAAGCATCTGAATTTGTTGTCTCTGAATTCAACTCTTCATGTTTTCAATTATTTTTATTTTCAATGTTCATAAAAAAGATTCACATTTAAAACATTAATGTATTATTAATTTCATGCTGCTCAAACTCATTCAGATACAAAAAATTCAAATCAAAAATCTGGGAAACCAAGGACAAACAATTGATTCTCTCTCAAGACTTGGAAAGTGTAGTGAGATAAGCTACTTATTACTGTACATTTCACATCACTGCTATCTTGGTGATCACCTGTCAAACAGTTACACAGGTAAAAAATATTCAGTTCAATTGTTTATTAATCCTCCCATCTGGAGAGGCCCTTACTAAGCACCAATTGTGCAAAAAAACACACACTTGCAGAATAATGTTAAGGGTTTTTCATATAGTTTGTTTTTAACTTTTTACAACTTTTTTTCTATTTCATCAACTTGGGCTGTAAATAAAATACCAAATACTCATTAATTGTCACATTTTTCAACCTTTTAAATGCCATGTTTGTAATCAAACTTTTTTTAATGTAAAAAAAACACAAAAAATATATTTTTTTCCAATATACTACATAAAAAATGGATTACATATTATATGATTTTTACAGCCTGGCATGTGTCAATGATTAACACTAATATCAATTAATTTGCATTATTATTTTGTGCACGGTAAAATATTAAAATACTAGCATCTGTCACCAAGTGTGCAAAAAATGCACACCTATAAATCAAATTATTAAATATATTGATTTATTTTTCTGCTTTAATTTTACTTTTGTAAATCAAGGTCAGCAGGGTACAAAAGGGGTTAATAAATTAATTTAGAGCCTCACCTCTCAAATTAAACACAGATATTTAAAAAAAAAAAATGCAGGATTTATGCCTTTATAGTTTATGGATCAAAAACAGTGGTTATAAATGGGAGAAATAGTGTGTTTTTCGCACACTTCAGAGACAGATTTTAGTCTGGAAATTTTCTTTTGCTTACAATGTGCAAATTTTACTGGATGGACACAAATGTAAACATCAATCAGAAATGATCAACCTTTGAATTCTAACCTCATTTAAATTGTGAAAAATAATATGACATTTTCTAATACAAAGTGTGGACTTATAAATTATAAATCTGGACTTATGTAGTGCTTTTCTACATATTAATGGTACCCTAAGCGCTTTACAATACAAGCTTCACATTCACCCATACACCAGTGGGGGGTCTGCCACTATGCGAGGCACTACCTCACTACTCACTGGGGGCAATTACATAAGGGTTCAGTGTCTTGCCCAAGGGCACTTCGACATGCGGATAGTTGGAGGCGGGATTTGAACCGTCGACCCTTCGATAATTGGGCGACCCGCTCTACCACCTGCGCCACAGTCGCCCCAGATGTGCGTAAAAAAGCATATCTGGATACCGGAGGGTTAAACGGAATTTTTTTGCATCTGAATGAGTTTAAGCAACTTGAATTTATATTACTTGAATATTTTAAATGTGATTTTTAAAATTAGCATTAAAAAATAAAAATGATTGAAAACATGAAGAGTTGAAAAATACAGATACTTAATTTCAGTGCAAAAAAAAATAAATAAATCAGTGCTAGAAATTCAGTGGCTTCTATAATTCAAAGTTTTGATGAGACAGATTTGCTTCTATAAAAAAGCCTACTATGATCCATGCACTGATGCATATTTGTCTTCATGTGGAAGTAAAGTGCGAGTGCTGGTGACGTTAAATGTTTCGAAGGGACCCACAGTATACTAGTACATGCAAACACTGCGTCCACTCAGATCGGCCTGTCCTGCCTTCACTGAGTGCTGCTGTTTTGTCTCTGTCCTGCAGATGGAGGTAGTGAGCACGTTCAAGCGAAGTGGTTCGTTTCAGGGAGCAGTGAGACGGCGCTCCTCTGTGCTCAGTCAGCTCCACGACGTAAACACTATCTCTACCCCCTCTCACGTAGCTCTCTCCACCGCTACAGCCAATACCAGCCCAGCCCCCGGGAGTGAGTCCGCCGAACGCATGTACACACATACACACTTGCATACACACTTATACCTGCACACACACTTGCAGCCAGTCACTCACCTTCTCTTTCGCACATTCATTCATTTACATGAACACACACACACACACACACACACTGCTGCACGGCACGTGGACTGCAGTATTACTCTCTATGGTTGTGTCCCCTCCGGCTCGCTCGCTGCTCGTGTGTGTGCAATGTCTCCTCTATTCTTTTCTCTATTCTCCCTTTCAAACAGCACCCAGTCCTGACCGGCTGTGTTAACAGTCCATTCTGGCCTGATCTGGTCTGGTCCAATTCCCAGTCTGGTCCCAGTCCAGAGTCTCTTTTGTTGTTGAGTGTTGGTCGGTGCAGGAGGTGACTTGCTGTTCTCTCTCTCGCTGTAGATGAGATGTCCTGACAGAAATGGAGCAGCGTAGTTTATAGAGTCACAAAGGAAAATGATTCATTTCAAAACAACAAACAGTTGAACATTTTTTAAGACAACAAGTGAAGTTTGAGAAAACAAAACTTCTGGACACACGGTCATGTTCAGAGGGCAAATGGCATCACCTCCTACACTCTGTGTTATTACTTGTCTGTGAAAGAGGTCAAGCGTGGTTACTGTGGTTAATCCTTGCTGTAAACATTTGTGTAAAGAACTGGTGTAATTTTCTCCTCTCTAAAAACAAAGACAGTATAAATAGTGTTGTTCTAACATTGACAGTTCTATTTTAAAAATGCTATGATTAGATTTCACTGCCATAGACTTCATATTCATTTTGAAATGGCTTTTATATGGCTTCTGCAATTCTCTAAACTGTAAACCTTCGAGTATAAAAGGCCCATAACACACTGCTGTTTCCAAGACTGAAAAGATGCCCTCTTCCTCTATCGCTCTTGCTTTCTCTCTCCTTATTCTGGTCCTCTCACTTTTGCTCGGTGCTGCAATTGTTGTCAACTGGTTATTTCTGTAACAGTATTTCCAGCTCCGACGTCACAACAACTTTGGCTCTCCTCCCCCGATGTCTCCAAAAAGTCCTGTTTTCTCTCTCTCTCTTTCTTTCTCTCACACTTTCTCTGTCCAGTCTGGTTTTTATCCCCTCTCTCCATCACGGTTGTCACTCTCTCCTCTTTCTCTTGTATTTATGAGGTGTTACAGGTTCCCTGTGCTTGAAGTCAACAGGAATATTCTGCAAAATGTGTTCTAATTGTTCTTCATAAGTAGAGTTGTTCTTTTGTAGACACCTTAAAAGTATTTAGATTTTATCAGATCTAAATACAGGCTCTTGTGTAGCATACTGATAAGATTTCTTTAGTAGATTTTCATTTGTTTCTTTTTCTGTTTCCTTTATATCTTACTTTGACCTTTACCTCATCCCTTTTTGTCATCCTCCCATTTCCTTTAGAGTAGCATCCACCCCTCATGTTTTCTCTTGATTTGTTTGTATGTCAGTTCTGCGTATGTCTGTGTTTGTGAGCGTGTTTACCAGCGTGCATGTGGACTTGCTGACATATCCGTGAGCCGCAGTTTGACTTCTGTGTGTTTGTGTCCGTGCATTTGTGTGTATGTCAACGTGTGCAGCTAATGCTAGTGCACTTGTGGCTGTGCGTGGGTGTGTCTGTATGCGTGCATGCGTGTGTACGGCTGAGCTGTCTCTTCATTTGATTGTCTCATCAGTCTTTTCACCGTTCCTCCTCAGTTGCTTCTCCTTAGCTTCCTTGCTCCCTTCTCTCCATCCTTCCGTCCTTCATTCCACGCTGCCTTCCTCCCACGATGCTCCATCACCTGTAGGTGTAGCTCTAGAGAGGCTCCCGTCGGCTCTGCTGACACTCATTGTTGTCTGTGATCATTTTGTAGTAGGAATTACCTCGGCTACTTTGGAAACACATCCTTCTCTCCATCACTTTTACAGTCTAATTCTAATGTGATAGAAAATATATGACATTATTACAAAGGAAACTCAACTTGAGTCAGATCTCAGATCATGTGAACAAAGTGTGGAAGGAGGGATGTACTGTCAAAGTACGAAACTTCAGATACGGTCCAACCACTTCCAGTTCACTGCTTGCTTTTTCGATTCTTCTTCCCTAATGTAAAGAGGCTGTTTTTTCCAAATCTGTTATTCAGCTGCAGTGTGACACATACTTGGATTCTGAAGTCATCCTCTTGTTGTTCTGTTCATGACAAGAAATCAAATGGAGTTTGGCAAATAAATGAAACAAGAAGGGAATGTGAAGGAGCAAGCATTAACCTTGGTTTAATGTGACCTCAGGTTTACGTCTCTGAATCACATATGTCATGTCCAATGCAGGCAGCCTGTGGTCAACTAGAATTTGATTTATTTCTATTTCCTTGGACTCAGAATATCAGGGAGAGGCTTAATTAAAAAATAAATGAATAGAAAAATCAAACAAAAAAAAAACAACAAGCCATGTAAAATTCACTTAAAGCAAAAAAAAAACAACCCAAAAACAAACACTAGGCTTATTTTATTTTACTAATTTTGAAAATGACAATGTTAATATTCTATAAATTACTAGTATTCCAAATCAACAAATATAATTCATTATACAGTTCATTAACCTGTGTGTTATCATAACCTGATCTCGATTACCTCCACTGCTGCCTGTCCACAGTCAGTGTCAGTCTCACTACTCTATTACCTAGAGGTCTACCAGCCCTTAGACTTGGCACTGTGCCCCATTGCAGTACGATGTGCGTAGGTCCGATGTCGACATCATCATAAAGCCAAGTCTAGTATCACTGGGTATGAAAATATCCCTGGGCTATCCGAGTATGTAATTAACAAATGTTTAATAGCAATCAGATGAAATAAAGTGCCTGTGTTTCATGCTTTCATCCACCTGAGCTGTGCTGAATATTAGTGATCCCTCTGGATCATTTGAACCGATCTATGGATCCAGTTTGTTTTCATTTCAGGCCGATCTGCCTCTTATTTATACAATTAGAGTTAATGGTGCTTTAAAAAGGTTAAGCACTGATCTGAATAGACTTACTTTGGTTAGAAACAGTAAAGGGGAAGACAACGAATCCCAAACCCATCCTCAGTTCCTCAATTCTTTGCTGCTGTTCTTGTAAATATCCATTTATTAAGTGGATTTGTGCTGCATGGATGGGATGTGAGTAGCAACCATGCAGATACATGCATTGAATTGAGGAAATATTGCTGAGGTAACGTTCATGGGTTAGCGCTCAGCCACGTCCAAGCCTCAGCCACACCTCTCAAAAGGCGGACGTTCCTCAGAGTTGGGCCACACTGTGGGATATGGGAGCCATTAACCAGTCATTTACCTCACAGCTTCTCCCTGTATTTATGTTGCAGTTTCTTCTCATCAGCTATTGTTTTGCACACAGCAGCCTCTACCTTCCAGCGCCTGTTTTCTTCTCGTACTTTAACCATCACGTTTTTCCATCAAGCACTGCTGAAAGAGCCGACAGGGAGAGAGGGAGAGAAAAAGAAAGTGGGTGAGAGAAATAAGTAACACAGCAGTGCCCTGACCTCCAGGCATCTCTGGTCACACTGTGGGCGTTATATACTCGAAAGTTTACTCTTTCCATGGAGACAAAATGAAAACAAACCAAGCGCCTACCAAGTGAGAAAGTAACATTCTGAAACCTTCTCAGTCTGCATGAGATGTTTTTCTACTGTCTGACAGGCTCTTTGGAAAAACAGATAAGCACTGAACCTACTGCTTGACCGTCTGTCTGTCTATACGTCTGTCTATCAGTCTATCATATACAGCAGAGTCATATATAGAGACTCCTCCTAGTTTGGCCAACTGCAGCACTGAGCCCATTCAGCCGCCTGAACATCCACCTTCCATGACCACAGTTTGGATTCCAGTCGGTGTTGCAGTTGACATAATGCATTACCATTGAACTCATTTGGCCAAACTGTCTCTATGTAGGGCTCCGCCTGCCTGTGCCTGTCAGTATATCTGTACTGAACTGTCTCTGTTTCTTTTGAGCTCATGCTGCTTCTTTTCCTCTGTTTGGGCTTTGGGGAAGGGTGCATGGACCAACTGCCATGGCAAAGGAATGTGTTTATGCACGCACACACCATACACTGCATAATGCACCTTGTACACTCATAGACTTCACTTCAGTGTGTGTGCGAGAGAGAGAGAAATGCAGAGAGCGTAAGTGACAAAGGTCTGATTCAGCATGACCTGGCTGCCTTTCTGTGTCACAGGGCTGATGCCCAAGCTTCGCGTTGGCCTTTGAACCAATCACCTTCTGTTTCCAGTAATCTAACCAATCACATATTATTCTAACCTGCTGATTCTCTGTGATGTCACCTTTCTGTTTTGCAAGACTTGTTTTTTTTTATATCCTGCAGCAACATCATCATCATTTCAATCACTCTGCTCTCCTCTGTCTCTCACTGCTGCATGGCCAAAGTACATTTTGCACATGTGCATGTATGTGTGAGAGTGTGTGTATGTGTGTGTGTGTGTGTGTGTGTGTGTGTGTGTGTGTGTGTGTGTGTCTTAGCAGAAATGCTGACTGACTGAATCAGTGTTTGGCTGCCAATGTGTCTGTGTGTTTGAACCTGCTCTCTTAAATAGCACCCATGACTGACAGTGATGCATGCAGATGTTCATGCCTCCAAGCTATATGAGGTGGAAATGACTCCACTGTCACTTCTTTACAACTGCATGTATATATATGTGTGTGTGTGTATATGTTGTGTGTGTGGTCACTGCTATAGGTTCTTGCCAATGTCTTATTTTATTGTACATTAAACTAACACAATCACAGTTCCTGCTTCTGTGCTAACAACATCCTCATTTGTGTGTACATGCATGTGATTCAGTGTGTTCAAGTTTGAGTGTTTTTCACCACATGCACTGTATCATCCAGCAAACCCCCATACACACACCCACACCCACATGCATATACAGTATGCTATGTGTGTATGTGATGTGAAAGGTCTGCAGCTTCTGTGGTCTTTGTGATGGTGGATACTGAATGCTTTTGTCTTGTGAGGTCTGATTGGTGTAAGAGAACTGACAAAAATGTCATGAGCCTACTTATTTTCACCTTTTTTTTTTACTTTTGATGTTTGGAGACACACAGGATCAGGTGGACAGATTGTTAAAATATCAAAACATTACACAGCTTTGGAAACAATTAAGATACCACTGATTTTACTACTTGGAATGTGTGTGAGAAAAGTGAAGATTTTTCAAGTTTAGTATAGAAATTGTAGACCATATTTCTCCAAAATTCCAATTAAATATGGATATTAAATCATTCAATCAATAAATCATTAAATCATTAATTTTCACCGCTCAATACTTTGTTTGAACTTTGGAGAATTTTAGTATTTGATGTAATGACCTTGATTTTCAGTGAGTTTGTATAGTTTGATGATATATTTTGATTTCATACTGCTGTTAGATTCGATATGCCACCCCAAGTATACAAATACAGCATATCACCTTTGATGATTTACAGTAGGGCTCGGGTCAGAAAATACAGAGTGGTCTCTTGATTTTTTCTAGACTAGACTTTTCATTGTACACTAAAGTTGAAAAAATTAATCCTGACACAACAAAATTAATACTGGTGTGGTGTAACCCTGCCCTTTTGGCCTAATCCCACCAATAGAACTAAGCTAGTACCAGCTTTAAAGGTTCAGTGTGTAGTATTTAGTGACATCTATTGGTGAAGTTGTAGAATGCACCAATATCTCCTCATCTCACCCTGAACTACAGTGGCTGTGAAGAACAAGCCAAGTTGTCTTTAGAGCCAGTGAAGTCCGTCCTGATCTGGGCTCTTTTTTTTTAAGGCAAGACACTTCAGGTGAATGGGGTAAAATTTTAAAATAATAGATACCATGAAACTTCCTCAGTTGATTACTTACACAAGTATGAAATGTTAAAAGTTTTTGAAATTTGTATGTTCAGTTATGCAAATTATCCATTATGTGAGGTTTTGCATAAATTTTCAATAGATAGATCTGAATGCATGATAAAGCTAGGTGCAAAGTTATTTTTTTCTTTTTGTTTACACACAAGACGAAAAAACTACAGTGGGATTTCAGGATACCTGCTTTTCTTATCTAGGAAATCAAAATGTACTGTCCATAGCCTTAAAAAAATTGATTTTGCCATAGTTTTTGAATAAAATGTCACATAAATCAGGCTAGAAATAATTAATTACCAAATCCGTCTGTAAATACTGATAGAATACTGCTAAGTGTAAAGTTTGGCATACATAGGTGATACCGGTCATGACAAACATCAGTAAACAGATGGAACTCAACATATCACATTGGAATAATAACTTCTTGGTAAATTCAGGAGAAAGCAAACAAACTTTAATAAAATAAACATCTTAAAGTATATTTTCAATGTTTTCTTCATAACTGCTTGAAAGAATACACACTGAAGGAGTAAACTAGCCCAAAATCTCAAAGCTGACCATTGCATGAAAAATCTATGCTTTTTCCTGCTGTGTCTCGCCTTAAGGGGACAATAACTCTGATCATCACATGGATGATACTAGAGCAACTTAACGCTGGGTTCTGCTCACCTTAAAACAGAAAAAAGGAGGAGGAGGAGAAGGTCGTTTCTAAGTTATTATAAAAACAAGGCAAACCTGCTCCCTCTGAAACTCCTCGAAAACACTATTGTTGACATTTTCTGCTTTTTTATACAGTAATGACAGTGTAAATATGAATACTGCAGTATATTTCAAATCTGAAAATCTTACGCACTGGACCTTTAAAAGCAGCTTTGGGGCAAATGAATGTTTATCAGTAGTGTTGCCTTATTGTAGCATGAAATGCCTCATCTTTGCAAAATGAGACTGTCGCCACCTGGCCCTGAATGCCTGTCTGTCTGTGACTGTCTGTCTGCTGGAGGACACAAGTTTGTCTGTCTCTGGGTTTCCATTGTCTCCTTTTGCCACTTTCATATCTGACTTTCTCCTTTCCTTTTGTGGTCTCTTCTTCCTCTTTTTTGTCGTTATGGCAGATGCGAGTGGTGAAAGCATTCCGTAGTTCACTGTACGAGGGCCGGGAGAAACCAGAATCCCGCAACTCCATCCACAATTTCATGGCCCACCCAGAGTTCCTCATCAATGATCTCATCCACAACATCCCGCTGATCGACGACACCGACGTGGACGACGAATCAGAGCTCAGCAGATACCAGCACTTGCACCCGGCCCTCCGCAAGCCGCCACCCCCTCCCACCCAGCCACAGCCCCCGGCCCGCATCCGCCCCACCCGTCCTTACCGTCAGTACAGCCTCCCGGTGACACCTTGTAACAGAAACAATAACAACAACAGCAGCAGCAGCAGCAGCATCAGTTCAACAGTCACCCATGACAAGAGAAATGATGTAGTAACCCCTAGCAACCGGAGCCCCCATCACCATCAGCGCCATCAACACCACCCTAATCATCATGGCAGGGACAGGCCGGTGAAACCCTCCGCCCCTCACCTGGCCCATCTCTACTGCGTGGAGACCTCCTTATAACTGAGCTGAAAGTGGGTCAGGGAGGAAAGGGGAATGGAGTCTTAGGGGAGGGGAGGAAAGGAGAGCGGAAAGGAGAGGGCTGAGGACAAACATATGACATTTTCATCATCTCAGATCTCACAACACTCTTCACAAGTGGGAGCAATGGACGAGGGAGGTACAGGAGGGAGTGGACAATGGCCGGAGGCTTCTGCTTGCAACTCCCTGAGAACATTGCAAATTTCCCTCCCTTTGCCCTTGCTCCGGTCCTGTCGGTCTGACCCACCCCACCCCTCGCCTCCCGA
>JAPTGZ010000026.1:25398553-25411373 GCA_029814645.1 Fowleria isostigma | reverse complement strand
GGCTGTTATTTCAACATCATCATCTTGCAATTTAAATGGCACCACATTATTTTATAGTTTTATTTTCTCAAAACATTAGAAATACATAATTTCTACATATAAATCTGGTTTTGTTAACATACACTTTGTGTAAAAAGTACAACTATATTTAATTGTTAAGACAAAAATCTTTTCAAATAAATAATTTTGCATTGTATTTTCACTTTTTTCACAGTTTTTTTTATATTGCAATTTTAAAAGTTTTTGGTGTTAATTCTACAGTAATTTTTTACAGTGTATAAAAAATGAATGAATTAATTTTTATTATTGCGTCTTGGATATGAATATTCCCAGCCCTGTCATTAGCTTATAAGTCACCAAAAATATACTCAATACCAGACAGTAGGTACAATATAAACACAACAATGGACTGACCTATTTAAACAAACACATCTGCTGTGTATGTTATGTTGGTTAATTCATCCCTTGTTAGCCACTTTTGGATCCCACGTTGCTCTACATCCTATTTGTAGAGATGCCAAAGGTGACATAACACAGTCTGAAGTATGTGTTCGTTGCTTGTCAGCTGTCTGCAGAGATGAATAAAAGTGTTGTGCCTTAGGGAGTTGCACCCAGGTGTGACGTCTCCTACTCGTGCAACAGGATTGAATGAGGCCATGAGAAAAATGCCTTTACAGATGACGTGGGTACACTCAGGGCTTTGTGTGTAGGGACAGTGTCATCATACTTTTTGTTTTTGACCACCTTACCACTTACGGCTTTCTTCTGTTTAGAACAAAAGAACAGTTCGGCCTGTGCATGCTTTCAAATACCACAGTTACTTGAAGTTGTGAATATTAGTGGGCTCTCTCAGCACAAAATCAGTTTAACAAATTCTTCAGATTCTTACGTCTGTCAATAAAAGCGTGTTAGGCCTTGTTCTTCTCTCCATCTCTATTTGTCTTCCTTGAGCCCAGGTGAGTCAGTACCTGTTTCTCTGCCACTCCCTCTCCTCTAAGAGCCACACCTGTGAACATTTAGCAACAAAATCCATAACAGCTTGGAAACAAAAATGGTGACACATGGACAGTTTTCATATGCACACAACCAGACTTAAAATGGTTTGTTCCAGAAGGTGGACTTGAACAGTCGCAGAAAGAATTATTAGACCACCCTATATTTTCTTCAATTTCTTGTTCATTTTAATGCCTGGTACAACTAAAGTACATTTGTTTGGACAAATACAATGATAACAATAAAGATATTTTATTATGTTACTTATCCCCTTTATTTATCCAGGATAAAAAGCTCATTGAGATTAAAAATCTCTTTTTCAAGAGTGTCCTGGTTAAGACAACAGCAGCAGCAGTTACACAAAATAGAGATCAGAGCCATACATCCACACCTCATATATATATACACATAATACATATAAGACACAATAAAAGTCAGTGCTGAAGCTAAACATAGAACACTAGATAAAAACATAAATATGAAGCATCACCATTGTTTTAAAAGGCACTAAAAGTAGAATAACAATGTTCCTTAAAAGCATCTCAAAGCAGAATCCGATTCAATCAGTTAGAGAAACATCCATCCAGATTTATCCTTTTCCCATTCTTTTAAAATGACTTTGAACATGTTAAAAGAGACCAATAAAAAACACTTATGAGTTTACTTTAAGAGCTGATATCTATTTTCCATGGTTTTCTTGATAATAACCAAAATCACATAAGTTCTTACATCAATAGCTATGGCATTATACTGACAAAAACAGTGCTTTTACACATTCTATGTTTTCTATCTGTCTTAGTCACATGATACACACAGGCGTTAGGACTTGATGGCATAACTATTGTTTTTGGTGACTTTCGATGGCCTAATTATTTTTTCCATGACTGTATGTATCCAGCAGTGGATGAAAGGTTCCATCTTTGACTCTGATATCTTTTCTCTTTTCTTGACTTGTAGGCATTCACAGACGCCTGTGGCAAAACACATCGACCCATTAATATAAATCACTATGCCACAAAGAAGAGTGCCGCTCAGAGCATGCTGGATGTGGCTTTGCTCATGGCCAACTCGTCCCAGTTGAAGACAGTTCTTTTTGTGGGTCCTCAGTACCGCTTCTACATCCCCCTCATTGTGCTGCTGTCTCTGTCCATCACGTTACAGGTCATAGTGGGGCTGCTGCTCGTCTTTATTGGTAAGTAATACTGACGTTTCCGTCTTTATTGCCATCAAACTGGGCTTGGGTCAGAATCAAGGACTAAAACAGAAAACCCTTTATTTTTACCCTCCTCCTCATACTGTTCCTGCCTTCAGTGTCTGTTAAAGTTAGTTTTGATCAGGTCCAGGGGTCCTCTTTAAACAAGTATCAACAACCAAACATCTATTTAGCAAAGACATCAATAGATGGACAGTTAATCCTTAATGTTTGAAGGAGCACGAGCAGGATGAGCGTGTTTTTCAGGTTTCACGCAACTAATTTATTTACATACTGACACAATGTCCCTCATTTATGTTTCAAATATTGACCAAGAGCATTAAACTACAAAAAAATACACAGAAAAGTGGATGAAACTGAATAAAATTTGCAACAATAAACAGATCAGTCCACAAAATAGACAAAAATGGAAACAAAGAATGACGAGTGATCAAAAATCACCTCAAAAAATCAACAAAATCCTGAACAAACCGAACCAAAATTATTTAAAAATGTAAAACCGGTGTCCAAGAGTGGGGGAGTTCTGGAAAGTGGTTAAATTAATAATTCAGGAGATTCTATCAGACTAGACCAAGAGCCAAAAGTTTTTTTACTTGGTCTTTACCCAGTGGGGCATACCATAAAACAACATGAACAAATGTGTCTTCATATGTGCCTTCTACAGGCAAAAACAGTAATTGCTTTGACATGGAAAACGATGGATAAACCCAGTGTTACACAGTGGTTCAGAGAACTGGTCTTTGTCTACCTCTGGAAAGACTTACTTTATACTTACAGGTAAATGACACTTATTTCATAAAGTGTGAGGAAGATTTATACAATATTTTGAGAATAATGATTTATCACACATAATGAATGAACCTGGAGAGAAATAGCTCCACCCCCTGCATGTTCACACATCTATTTTGCACTAATGGATTTTTCTTTTTTTTCCCTTCTACCTTGTGAATGGACTCATGTATTTATGCTCTTGCTGAATGTAACCTTTGATCATGTTCATAAATTGTTATATGTACTGTTGTTTAAAAAAAACAAAACAATAAACACATTGATTTAAAAATAAAAAATGGACAAATTAAAGAATAAAAATGACCAAAAAATTTACAAAATTAGCAACTATCAATTAAAAATGAAAGCATTAGTCAATTAAATGAACATAATCTCCTAAAGGGAATGAAACTATTAACAAAATTAACAAAAAAAAATAAAAAAATTAGGTCAACAAAATGGACAAGCGAACAAAAAAATTAGCAAAAATCAATTAAAATGAACACAACTGTCAAAAAACACCAAATAAAAAAATAATCAACAAAATAACGTAAATGAGCTAATCTACCACACAATATCAATTCCTGTTTTTCCCTGTCATAGCCATAATAACTTACATACTTACTTATAATACAGTACATATTATTGAAACTGGGACCTGAAGTTCATTTCAGATCCTGGCATATCTCACCCAAACAGCTTCACTTTACAAAAATGTAAAATCTGTGTACACTTAATTTTGACCAACATTTGTAACATTTGGATTTTTCAGATTTTACTGGATAGAAGATGACAAAGTAAATATGTCCATGTTTTAAACAGATGGGTGTAAAGTACAACATGATTCATTCATGTGTCAATAATGTGTGTGGTCATCAAAGCATTTGTGTCAGATTTAGAGTCCGTTAGATGATCATTTATCACTTCGTTTTTGGAATAATTTCTTTATTTTTTCTTGTGTGTGATTCAGTGAAATATGATCTGAACGATGTGAGAAAACATGCCAAATTGAACAGGATGAACAATGCTGCCACTGTCTTCGTCTTCTTCACCGTCCTCATCAACATATTCATCACAGCTCTTGGCTTTGAGGGATACACCAGGTAGGGTCATGTGATGTGGTTAAGTAGCCCCTCCTCCTGCTGTAGAAACCTCACTCAACTTATTTTCCTGTTTCTTTCCAGGTCCTCTGCAGCTCCTGTGTTACAGATTCCAGAACAAGCACTTCTTCCTCTGCCTGGAGAAGTTAACATCACTGGTCGTGTTTAGCCTTGACGCCACGTCTGACCTTTAAACTCACAGGTGTCAAACATACGGCCCGTGGACCAAAACTGGCCAAGAAATGGGTTTGATCAGACCCATAGGAGGAAACGCTGAAATGCAAGAGTTACACTGAAGATATTAACAACCAATGGTGTTAAAATCTGTTTAGTTCAGGTTCCACATACAGAGTAATATGATCTCAAGTGAATCAGACTAGAAAAATACTATTCTAATAACCTATATATGACAATTCCAAAATTTCCTTTGTTTTAATGTAAAAAGTTAAAAATGTTGACATTTACAAACTATCTATTCACACAAAATGTGAATAAGCTGAATAAATATAAACCTGAAAAGTCTTAAAAGAAGTAGGTGTAATTTTAACAACATTCTACCTGTTACTAAATGTTTTGTGTACAGTCATGGCCAAAAAATTTCGGAATGACACGTTTTGTTTTCACAAAATCTGGTAATTATTATTTTTTTCCTATTTCCATACATTTATAAGGTACATTGATGAATAATTGAATAAATTATATAGTTTTCAATTACTTTTATTGACAAATAAATCACATTTAAACAAAGAACTCTTTTGTGTCATTCACAAAACTTTTGTCCATGCCTGTAGATGCTGATGAAAGTGAAAATGTTGCATCAAATACAACCTCAATCTCCAAAAAATCAAAAAATGGGAGCAAAACAAAAGTGTTGTGTATATGTTTTTGTTCAGTGTACAGTCATGGCCAAAAGTTTTGGGAATGACAAGTTTTGTTTTCACAAAAATTTGTTGCCTAATTTTTTTCTTTTTAAATTTACATACATTTCTAAGATACATTGACAAATAATTAAAATAATTATTTAGGTCTCAGTTACTTTTATTGACAAATAAATCACATTCAAGCAATAAATCGTTTTGTGTCATTCCCAAAACTTTTGTCCATGACTGTATTTGTAGATCCACTGTGATCTGCAAGTTGCGATGTGTAATGTGTAAATTAAAACTGAGACATAATATTGTAAAAATTGCACTTATTTTTCACTAGACATTTCCGGTTGTTCATGTTATTCACATTTTTATGGAAATGTTAAACAGTGGTGGAAAAAAATTTATGGACACCCCATTCATTTGTGATATATTGCACTAAGAATTACTCTTAAGTCACTGAACTCTGCCAAGTACAGTCCCATTCTCCAAACCCATGCCTTCTTCCGCACATCTATCTAGTCAATCAAGTCTATCAAGGTCAAAACTGGATGTTTCAACAAGACAATGAAGCAGATACAGGGCATGACATGTTGAAACTGTCCAGAATTTAGATTTATCTTTTCTTGTTAACAATAACAAATAAATCTAAATTCTGGAAAAAACTGCAGTTGTTTATCAGATGCAGCCACACCTTTTGAAACAAAAAATTGCATTTTTCCACAAATATTTCATGATAATATTGGAAATTGTATAAAATTTTAAGGATGTCTGAAAACTTTTTTTTCCACTACTGTAGCTGAAAACACTTTCATAATGTAATTTTTTCAATGTTATTATTTTACAGGTCTGACCCACTTCAGATCATATTGGGTTGAATTTGACCCCTGAACTAAATGAGTTTGACAGCCCTGTTTTAAATGAACTCAGGTTTTTGTTTGTATCACGGATTGACCCACTATTTCAACCGCTCTACCTTGTGCCTCATTTCAGTTTCAGACGCTACTGTGTGACCTCTACTGGGTTGTGAATGTTATCAAATGCAAAGAATTTGCACATTTTTTACAAACTGTACCTCTCTATTTTTGTATAACATTGCTTTACATTACTATTTTTGCATATAATTTTGCTGAATTAAACTAATTTTTTATAGTTTTGTCAATCCACATTTGTGTTCTCTCTTCATCTAAGTGGTTTTGTCTCATATGAACACATGATTTGTATGGGTGCTTGGAATCCTTAAAAATGCTTGAATTTTAATGTGTTTTCAAGGTCTGAAAAGTGCTTCAACTTCAGTTTAAGTGCTTGCAATTATGTGATTTATGTTTAATATTAACTCTGCCAGGTTAGATGTCAAGCCAAAGCTGTTTAGAGAGGTGATACATAATGAAAAATAAAACTATGTCAAAAAAGACAGTGGCTTCCCTTTTTTGGATAAAATGTTGTGTTCTCCTTAAATTAATATAACTTTTTGCTATTATGAAACAGAATTTTACACATTTACAGCATAATATAATGTAGACTACACTGTGATAAATTGACAAAAATAATTGAGTATATATGTATTCTATCCTCTAGATATGCATTTTACCCCAGAAATAAGGTGTTGTGCTGGAAATATCTGAAAAGGACCCTTAAAAGTGCTTGAACTTGACCTTGAATGTACAAACCCTGTGAACTAGTAATGTGCAGATTGATACTGAAATATCACCATCTCTGATACCAGCGCTTTGCAGTCTAGAGTCGATTCACAAATCAAAATATCGATGCTTTTCATTTGAGGTAATGTACGTCAAAAACAGTGGAAAGTTGCTCAACTATTGGGATCTGGTCCAAATGATACGGGATTGGTGGAACTACCTCGTCTTCTGCTTGGCTAAGTGTGTACTGTGTCTGTACTGAGTAGAAAACTGAACAAACTAAAGGGGAAAACAGTGAATATGCTATTGTTCTTTAACAAAAACTTGTGAATGAGGGAAAGTATTGATTTTGGATGTTTTTGTTGAAATGTTTCATGTTCAGTATTTTCATGATAACACATGTATGTAACATGAATAAGGAATATTTCATTTTTATTATAGTTTATTCAACAATAATTACTCTCATGTCTTGTCTTTATGAAATTACGATTTGAAATAATGTTACTTTTTTTTTTTTAAAGATTTTTCCAGACATTAAGTGTATTTGTACAAAGTTTCAGTATCTTAATGGTATCACTGATATCAGCCTGAATCTTACTCAAATAAAAAACTGAAAGGAAATCTTGGTATCAAACATCACTACTATGAACATCATTGAGTCCTTCAGAGATAATCACTGATCACTCAAACGTTTCTGTTTTAATATTTTTTTATTAAGACGATACAGACGACAGATTCAAAGGCTGTTTCATTGGCTTACAGCAGCAGATCTCACAATTCCAAGCAAGTCTGCTAGCAAAGGTGCAAAAAAAAGAAGTAAAACGCAACAAAGCCCCGACAGAAAACTGCACTCAACATATATGTGCAAAAATTTAAGCTAAAAGACATAAATTCAATGGAATGTGCTATCACTTTTTTGGCATTTCTTCAGTGGTCAAGTAATACAAGGGGTAAAAAAAGAGGAGTCTCCACTAAATTATCAGCAGAGACTAGGGCTGCACGATTTTGGCCAGAAATAAAATCCCAATTTTTTTCCTCTAAAAACTTGATTTTGATTCCAATTTTTGGGTCAAAAGAAGAGAACAAAATTTATCAGAGTATGCACAGATCCGCAGACGGGGATGGGGGTGTTGGAGAGGTGCACGCTACTGGACATGATGACTCGCACACACAGACTGGTCACATGTCATTTAGTGATGGCACCACAGAACTTCTACCAATGAGAGTCAGGGACAGACATCAGTCATGTGTGTGGAACAGATGAGCGATTATGAAGAGACTCACAGCCCGGCCAGAGATGCAGACAGATGTGTGTCGGGCGCGGAGCCTCCAGGACTTTACTACAGTGCGCTGAAGCCCGGTTATGTGCTCTGCTGAGCGCCGGACACGGAGTCCGACTCTGCAGTTCCAAGATACCGTCACAGATTTCAGGTCTGTGATCATTACATGGAGTTGTGTGAAAAACTGCTGTCACAGTTAGGAGGAAGGGCCTACAGTAGCCCGGAGGCATGCGAGTGATAACATCGATTTGACGATTACACTGTTTTAAAAATCGTCCCAATTAAAAAATCTGACTTCAATTTAAAATCAATTAATCGTGCAGCCCTAGCAGAGACATAATGCATAGTATAAAAAAACTCAGATGAATCATTTAGCCCCAGCGTTACCTTCACTACTCAGGACACGACAGCAGACGTAGTAGGAGACTCCTGCTAACAAAGCTAAAACCAGCAGCAGTCGAAACATCCTCCAAACACAGCCTCCTGCTCTTTTCACTGGTTTTTGGGATCGTGCTCCACTGTGATTGACTGTTGTGGTGGTCTGACTCAGGATCGGGGTCCTGAAACAGACGTGGGAACATGAGTGTCAGACATTTACCCTTTTGTTTGTACAAGTCTCTGTTTTTGTTACAAGACTCACTCTGCGTATTCGACTAGTTCCTCGTCACTGTCATCATCTTGTTCTTCGGCTGGCTCAGTGACTTTTCTTTGTTTCAGCCTGAGGCGACACAAATATATTTGAACAATTAAAGACCTACAACTATTTTCGTGTTATTGTTTAATTCATTTATAATAATATCATCAGCATTTTGCATTTTTCAGTGAAAGTATTTCCCTGTATCTTGTTTATTGATCATGAAGATTTAAAAAAAACAATGAAAATTCAAGTTTATTATATCAAACTGTAAAAACTGAGGAAAAATGTGACTTTTTCAGCAAAATACATAATTGCCTGGGTTTTTATTAGTGAATCAATGTTACAGAAGATGGTGTGGTCCATGAGCCTCTGAACATCCAAAGACACATCTGATGAAAATGAAATCCTGACAACCTGCATTCTTCTTATTAAAATGTATTAATAGGATTAGTGCGGTGGTTCTCAAACTTTTTACAGCACATACCTGAAATATACTTTTTAAAGCCACGTACCCCCCCAACTTTCACTTCAGTTTTTTTGTTTGAAAAAAAAAAACCACAAAAAAAAAAACAAAACAAAAAATATTAGGCAAAATTTGTTCCTGTACCACAGGTGTCTGTTTATATTTTCACAACTTTGCACACTTATAACATATTTAATATATATATGAAAAATAAAATTTTTTAAAGTAAATTTTGTGTGTAAAATATAACAAAAAAGTGCTCTCTTTCATTGATAAAAAAAATTGTTCATTAATTATGAACTTTTCATCAACAAAAACTACTTAGGTTCTCAAATAAACTCATTTTGAAAAATATAAAATAGAAATGTTCTTAAAATGTTACCAAAGCTTTAATAAGATGAGTGACAATACAATTATCATATGAATGTATTTCTTGTATTTCATATTTTAGCATTAATTCTCATTTTTAGGGGCCAAACCCAAGGATGCTGGACGCTGCATCTGTTATGACTACCTGTGGCGTCCAGCACCCTCAGACTTGGCCCCCTATTGTTTTTGTGAAGGTTTTTATTATTAATTTTATTCCTCTGTTGATAAAAGTGGCGCTTCATTCAAACCATATGTCACATCTTCAAAAACCACATATCCTAAGATTCTCTCAGTATCGTTGAATCACGTGGGCTAGGGTCAGGCCCATTTGAACATGAAGATTTTTTTTCTCGCAAAATTGTGAAAACTGGAAAACATACTTTTTCAAACCCCTCCTAGGGATTTTATCAATCTGTGTGAATCTTGGCATGGACACTCTTCACCCTGACCTGACCAAAAGTTGTTAAAAGAATTTTGCTTGGTCAAAAAAATGGGCAAATTATGAATGACCCAATTTCTGTAGCTAGTTAAAATAATGAAAACTGTTGAATATTTCGGACAAAGTAAATGCTATCGACACCAAACTTTAGGCTTTAGGCTTAATTGACATGTGACTGTGAGGCTATGAACCAAGTTTGGTGAATTTTGGCCAATAGAGGGCGCTGCAAATATGAGAAAATTTCAAGTGGCCACCATTCCCACACAGTTGATTCTAAAATTATTCTGTCAAGACATAAATGTGCAAACGGGACCAAAGACACATTACAATAGCACATACGGGTTTTGCACATGAATGCGATAAACCCTACACATGAACTGACTGTTTTTACACTGCTGTAATTTGGTCATTTCACACAGTATGGGCAAAAAAAAAAAGAAAAAAAAAATGCATCTGTGTGTTCCCCAGGTCTTTCTGCTGCTGACGATCACTTTAGTTTTCACCTAGCATTAACAGTTTCCTTATTAATAGTTTTCCATTGTCAAAATCTCATGCTTAAGAGTGTATTATGTCATTGTTGTTACCATGGTAACGTGCTGTCCAGCAAACATTCAAAGTGTATGGTTCTATTTACATTGCTATGGGATACATGTAGGGTCGCAAAATTCCGGAAATTTTCGAAGTTGGAAACTTTCCATGGGAATTAACGGAAAATTATGGCAATTAACAGGAATTTATGGAAATAAAAAAAGAAATTTACAAAATTGAAGGTTGGCCCCTCAACAGAGAACTTAAATATAGTGGGGGGAAATATACTGTAGCATAATCTTGGCTAAAACCAGATTTAATGCAAGTCCACTCCTCAATCACATGCACAAAGCACTGCTTACTGCAGGGCTATTGAGGCCACGCCCCCCTGCATGCACTGTGCCCTCGTCCATCACATGCACAATTGCTTAAACCCTGGAGGCCACACTTTTGAGTCCAAAGCACAAGACTATTGAAGCCACACCGTTGAGCGTGTGAATTATATGAAGTCAGGTAAGTTTTTTATAATATTATGGGGTAACTACATTTGATCTATAATTGTATTACTGTTAAACTTGCAAAAATTAAATAAAAATGTATTCATACAGTAGCGAGCTAGCTGGTAAGTTAGGAGCTAAATGTAAGTTATATAAGCCATAAATTCCCAGTCATTTCCATAAATTCCCTATAAATCCCATACATTTATATAATTCCCATATAAAGTTTTCAATTTGGAATATTTCCAGAATTCCCCAGCTTGGGAAACTTTCCATGGAAAACTTTCCCATGGAAAGTTTCCAGAAATTTTCCACCCCTTTGCAACCCTAGATACACGTGACTGACATTCAACATAGACACACATTTATACAACACAGGGGCCATCGTCCTTCAGGGCCAACTTCAACGGGCTGCGTTGGGCCTGGGGGCCGAGTGGCACTGGGGAGGCTTGGCCCCTGTTCATAACTGCTTGGAGTTCTATTTTATTTTGTATTCTGTATATGATGACTTATTTAATGTATTTTCCCCCCAAAATTTCCCACCAGGTTTCTTCCAAGTACCCCTGGAGGTACACCTAGTTCACTTTGGGAACTCATGGATTAGTGGACCAGAAGGTATTCAACATTTCAGATACTCCTATTTTCTTGTGACTATATAGGTGTTTGGTTGAAGGTGAAGTAGAGCTCCCAGGCATTTGTACTTTCTTTTTACTTTTACGCCCTACATTTTTAACACAAATAACTGTTAAGTCTATTCCTTAGATTTTCCAAACATACATCTCTTTTGCATCACTGCATCTTGCTGACATCAGAACCAGTTGTTCATTCATAAAATGGATCAATAGTGCAGGAAAAAGGACAACCCCTTGGTGTATAGAGCAGTGCATATCATGTAAGACAATAAAAGAGATAGAAACTTAACCATAGTGAAAAGGTGTGTCTACTTAATGAGACGTTAGAGATCAAGTGAACTGAAGGATGATGTGAGACACACAGAAACACCATGTGAAATGTCCAACTACTTATTACCTTTATTCTCTGAGTATATATCAGAGTTTATGCTTTTGCTCGTGAGTTCCACTTTTAATAGATTATTATTAATCAAGTAGCTGCACGTCTGCTCAAGAAAAAGAAATGTGTACTTAAGGTACTTATGTAATAAATGTGTGAAAATCCTGCATATTTATTGAGAACAAATAAACAATTACAGCAGCTCTGACATGAACTGGTGATTACCCTTCTTTAACCAGAACAGACTCTAATACTCCTTTAAGAAGATTAAGCAGTTTGGAAAATGAACATTAATGAACAATTAAATCTGTACTCACATGTCTCCAGAACCTTCAGATCTAACCTGTTAAAAGGAAACAAAATGGTTTTACTTCTCAGCCAAACAGGGTCATTTGGCTCAAACAAGCACACGATCGAACTCACCGGACTGCGGTATGTGATGTAGGTAATTTCTTCCTCTGTAAACAAAGAAAAAAACACATCACCACACTAAAAAACCTACTACAGTATCAGCTCTGTTGTGCTTAACGAGACAGAACAGTGAGAAAGTTATAAATTATTCATAGTGACTGAACACCAAATGACAGGTTTGACAAAGAAAAATCAAGCTCTATAGAATTGTTTGATGATAAACATTTACTGCAAATACAGTAACTGTACAAAAGTCTTAGGCCAACATTAGGTTTATTTTAGCAAGGTCATACCAACGATACATATACATTTGTCAATTTCAGCATCAAGATTCAACTAGAATTTACAGTACATATGTAAACATTAATAACAGAAATTTGGGGAAATATGAGAAGTTATTTGGGGTCAGATGCACAGACAAAAAGAGAGAGAGAGCACAGGGAATTTGGAGTAAAATTCAACTATTAATCCTTTAACTACCCCTTCAAAAACAACCTGATGACATTTTTTTGTTTGCATTTCTTATTCCCTTGGGAGAGTAATTTTTAGATTTTTTTTAACCATACTTACTGATATCAACTCAGAAAATGTCAAATATAACTTAC
>JAPTGZ010000026.1:25373727-25387927 GCA_029814645.1 Fowleria isostigma | reverse complement strand
TATCTATCCATCTATCCATCTATCCATCTATCCATCTATCCATCTATCCATCTATCCATCTATCCATCTATCCATCTTTACCCCCCCCCCCACACACACACACACAAAATGACTGTACCTGCATCACGAGTGTCAATGATAAACTCAGCAGGTTCAAAGGTCCTGGCTTCGCTCAGACCCTGACCACTAACACGCACACGACTGGCATCTCCAATCTCTGACTGGTTGATCATAACGGCAATAGGGCTGCTGGGAATATGGCGACCGTTCTTTTTGATGTTCACCAGGTGCTCTCCAATCTCCTTCGGTACGAATGAGATGCCTGTGAGGGATGCACACGAACAGCAGGAAAGGGTTAAAGTGACAATTTAAATGGTGACTGCTGCTGAGAATTTTTTTTTAGCACTGTTCCCCCTTGTGTTATTAGTGACACTTACCGACATGTCCATTACGCAGTGTCTTCAGTAGGCAGGGCTCCTCACGACCAGAGGGTGTGGTGAGAGAGGCAGTCAACTGGCTCAGGTCTAGGTCTCCAATGTCCAGTGGAATATCTGCAGCTGATCCCACCTTCAGATGGGACATCCTCATCGAGTCATCACCTGGAGAAAAACAGCAACCAGACATTAAGGGCCTTGCTGGGTAAATAATACATTGCAGAGAGAGAGGGAGAGAGAGAGGAAGAGGACTTTTACCAGTAATCCTAGCAGAGAAGGGACTGCCAGGAATGTGCTTGTCGTTGTATTTGACCAGAATGCTGTAGTCTCCAGGCAGGACAGGCAGGTAGGACACAGTACAGGTCCCATCCTGGTTGTCCACACAGCTGATGTCGGCCTTAGACGGACCCTCAATGGCCAGGGACAAACCTCCTACAAGGACAAGACATGAACAGACAAAGCATTATGTAAATTTGTTGTCTTTATCACTAAGTTAGCCCCATTTTCTATTGCTTGATGAAAAGTGTCAAAAAAAAGTATACAGTAGCTCAATAAAACATCATGTCATTCTAAAATGTATTCACACACATGACTTATGACCAATATCCATAAAAATAGCTGTAAAAGATGTGTGTCCATCATTGTGTTTTTGCCTGTTATTAAGCTTAAGGAGAGGCATGGACTAATACAAAAGTAGAAATTTTCCCCATAATTTTAGTATAATTTCTTTTTTGTAATGCCTTATTTTTACTAATCCTGGAATAGATGCAAAAAAATATTGTGTAAACTGTCAAGCTGGTGCCTTACCTTCTCCAGCATCTTTAGTGTTAACAGTGAAGACAGCAGGTTTGTTGACAGTTCCGTGGATGAGACCAGGACCATAGGCACTGACATTACCGCTGTTCATATAATCCACAAAGAATTGTAGCGGACTTCCTGTGGAAAACAAGGAGAGAACAAATTGATGAGATAAATTTATTAGTAATTTTACCCCATAATTCTTTCTGTATCTAATGTTTAATTAGAGATTTTTTCTTCATTTTTGCAGTCACTTTAGAAGTTTTTACCTGGGATGTGAATGCCGTCATATTTGATGTCCATCTCGTGCAGTCCAGCTTCAGTGGGGGCATATTTGACTGTGACAGTGCCATCCTTATTGTCCGTGATGTCAGGCTTGGCCACTTTGCCCGAGGGCATTCGGACCTCACCTTCACAAAGTTACAAATTGTGAGCTACATGTAACAACGAACAGTGTACACTATAAATTTATTTGTTATCTGTGCTCTGTTACCTGTGATCTCTCCCTTCTGGATGGTGAATGGGATGACCAGATCAAACGGTCTAAGTCCTGCTACATCCAGACCATTCATTCCCATCGGTCTGTCTGTTGCCTGGGAGACAGAGAGCAGAGGTCAAACACTACCTAAAAAAAGAGTCTGCGGGCGCAATATCCTGTTCTAATTCAGAAAACATTTGTAGGGGTGGAGATACGACAACAAACAACATTGGAGATGGAGGGATAAAGGCTCCCAAGCACCAGCAAAAGTGTCATGAGACAATCATGAGATGAAATGACTGACAATGAAGTTAACAACTGTGATCATGATGACACTGACACACTGTGAGAGAGAATGATATGAGGACAAAAACCACCAGTAGGTCGGACGAGGAAACAAAACCCCAGTGAGCCATTTTGTACAATGTGGAGCAGCTGACATGCTCACATTAATGAAAAAATGTCAAAATGGCAGCTTTTGTCTCCCAAGTGGGTTGTATGAGGCGACATGGTGCAATGCTGAAGAGGTGGGCTGCACAAGAATTTAAGGAAAGGTATTTTATTCCTTATTCATTTTTAGTGGTTGTTGTGCAGCCCTGATGCACTGTCCATGTCAGAGAAATCCTGGCAACAGGAGGAAATGAGTGAAATGAGAGAAAAAAACAATGAGACCCTCTGAGAGATGACACCTGCAATGAGAGATAACAAACATGGATGCAGGGGGGGATGAAGGGAAGCCACATATGAGGATCAGGGTGAGAAAGTAAAAGTGAGAGAACGGAAGACCCATGTATGATGGACAAAAATGGAGTTAATTCTATGAGAGGATGAAAAAATTTGGAGCTTTTAGGTACCCAGGGCTGTTGAGCGTAGTACTGGGGCATTTGGCTCTGCTGCATGAGTTGGTCTGATGGAGCTCCTTCCAGGGCCTGAGAGGGAGGGGAGGGTGATGGATACAGGGGAGCATTGGGGTTGGAGAGGGTAAAAAAATATGGAAGGGATTGGAGGAGAATAAAACATCAAAGTTGTCAGAGTGATTTTTAAAATGCTGGTGCCACCAGGACCCAGGATGTTTCTGTAGGGAGAAATGACATCAGGAATGTTCAGTCGCTTATAATAGAAGTACTACAGTGTGCACGCTGCTCACCGTGACTTGGAAGGGGCTGTTGGGGATGTGCTCTCCTCCGAAGCGGACGCAGATGACATATTCGCCAGGCTGCGGCGCCGTGTAGAAGATGTCAAATGTGCCGTCTTCATTCTCCACAACATCCACATCGAGCTCTGCTCCCTCAGGGGTGCACACGCTGCATGTCACCTTGCCTTTCCCAGCAGCTTTAGCATCCACTGTGATGACCGTCTGCTCTCCAATCTGAATGGTTGGACCAACACCAGCACCTGCAGAAGTGAGCAGAAAAAGTATGTGTAGAGATTTTTGATATACCATTTTTTTTTTTTTTTTTTTTTTTTAAACAGATAACATTCAGCATGCACAGTTCATAACCATAAGACCAGGTTAAAGTTGGATGAGATTCAGTCATGTTATTTCCATCTATGTAGTTACTAATGGCTCATATGTTATTATCATTCAGTTTCCATGTAGAACTGAAAGCTAGATTAGAGTGCCATTCCACCATGCCATCATACCTACTCAGTTAGTCCATTAGTCTGTCCAATAACAAATGTCAGAGGGAGACAAATGAGATATTAGAGGAAGAGTAAGAACAAGACAGAAAGGTAAAATGAAGACAATTATATGTGAGAGAACAGTAAAAGACATAATAGGAGGTCCTGACGAAAGCTGGTGCCACTATCCTCCATGCTCACATTAAAGAAAGAGTAGAATAGTTATTACATTACAAAGTCATTCAGGAGGGCTTACCTAAACCGTGACCGCCGATTGAGACTGATAAGGTGAGAAGCAGGGGAGCGAAAAAAAAAGTGACAAATAAGACAGTCAGGTGGGGTGGGGGTGGTGGGAGGCAATAACTGTGCTCCAAACACTTTATGAAATGAAAACAAACCGTGATGGTGGAGTGTGAAGCGGGGAAGGGGAAGAGGGGGGTGTATGTATGTGTGCAGCAGGGGACTTGGGCGAGGAGTGGATGTCACTCAGGAGCACAGCGTGAAGAACACAACATACCAAGTGCATGAAAAAATAATCAGATATGAGCAGCAGGTACTCTGAAAGATGCAATCTACAGTGGCTTGTAAACATTAGTCATGACTTGTTGGTTTCCTCTCTTTCATAGTGTCATGGATGGGAACTTTGAAGATAGATTTTATGAGATTTATGGAGTGATTAAAATTCAACACACTAAATTGTATTGATTTTATAAGTGGAATCTAACATCAGTATATATATATATATCTTTGTTTATAATAAATATTAAAAGATAATATAAATCAAAGCTTGTGTGTATTGTGTAAAAATTGGTAACAACCTTAGAAGACTTATAATCTGCTAGCAGCCTAAAGTCCTATTTCCCTTTAATACTTTAATGGGTTTTAATTTTTAATAAATGTGCCCTGGCACACAAAATTATTTTACTTGTAGTTTTGAAAATATGTCCGGTCCATAGGTGTTTGTGTTGTGTAGTGAATGTGAAAATGAACCACTACCTCCACTGTCTGCTATTGACACTGAAAAGTAGTAAGTAATCAGGTCGATTAGAAAAGCTGTGATGCGTGACGTGTTACTGCCTGAGCTCATTACTATTCATGAGCTCCCCCAGATAAGACCTCGCCCACAGAATTCATTTAGTTCAGTGATCGTTTTCATTTACAGCAAGAATGGGCAAATGTCAATGTTCTTGTACCCTATGCTTCAACAATGCAGAGGCTTCGCAATAAGGTTGCCATTAAAGCCTGGAGCAGTACCATCACGTCGTCTATGATGAGTGCTCAGACCATAAATAAAACACTATTGTCAACTGCAATGTACATAGCACTTCCTACAGTTGACAATAGTGCTCTATGACGGTACTCAAACTGCAAATTAAACAGTGTTGTCAACTGTAGGAAGTGCTATGTACATTGGCTAGCTGCTAACCATCAGAGTCAAGCAGATTAAAATGTTGAATAATCATGAGAACTGGTACAACTTGAGCCAAGTCGTACAACAGGCCTTCTGTACCACATTAGAATGGCTTGAAAGTTGGCAACAAAGGCATTTTTTCCACAAAAAATGTTACAGAGTCCATGGTAGAAGTTCAGACATTACAACAAAAGTAATTAAATATGTGTGTCAGTGGACCGTTAAGATTCACACAGAATTTAATATGCAGCTTGTACCACGTGCACCATGTGAACCTGAAACAATCACTGCATAGATGCTAAAAATGGAGCACAAAAATCTTGTGTTCAGTAGCTTAACTCGAGTGAACTACATTTGCATACTCATGAGAGGAGATGGTGTTTAACAACTTTCAGTGAGGTTGTCAAATTTTTCTGCAAAAACTACATCAGAATCAAATTATTGTTGATAGGTTATTTTTAGTGTCTTATAAAGGAATGGAGGGGATCTTTAATAAGGATGCACAGAAAATGTAATCTATAAATGTCAGTAATATTTCACACAGACTTCTTGGAGTCATCAACAGTCCTCATACAAATACATACCTGTGACGGTACACTTGCTGGCATCTCCAGTGGGCAGAGCCCGGATACGGTAGGGTGAATATGGAATCTCGTCCCCTCCGTACTTGATGAGGATTGTGTATCTGCCGGTCATGTCTGGCACATACGACACCAGGTAGGTCCCATCATGGTTGTCACGGATGTCAGCCTTCTTAGGCTTTCCCTCTGGGTCCTGTATGTGGATGACGAGGATGCAGGTGAGAGTAACTCATGGCAAGAGGTGACGGGTGTATGTTACAGATTTAAAATAACTTCATAACATACTACTCACAGTGATCTGCACAGCCAGAAGTCCTTCACCAGCATCTTTGGCATCAATGGTGAACTCAACTGGCAGAGAGGCAGGTACCCCTGTGGTGTTGAGGCCGGGTCCACTGGCACGCACCTTACTGGCATCGTGGGTGGGCAGCACTTTAACTTTGTAGGGGCTGAGATGAGCAGAGAAGAGACTAGTTGAACAGAAAACCTGAAGAGGTATGACTTAAAATGTCTGAGAGTGTGGAATGACAGTGGTTTACATTAGATTCAACTGTACACATGTACAAGGTAACAAAATGCAGTTTAGCATCTAACCAGAAGTGCAATCAGTAGAAAGTATGTGCATAACATACAGGATAGATTTTGGGGTGCTATAAATATACTATAGGGATTACATATTGTATGGATTGTTATATACAGATTAATAAACACTGAAATATTAAGTGTTGAAGTGACAGACATAATGTACAGATTATGGACATAATATACAGGTGGACATAAGTGGAGTAATATATAGACCGAGTGATATTCACTTACTACACAATTAATTGCTGTAAAAATAATATACAAGTGGATAACAGACATGGATTGTGTGTAATTGAGTGTTACCTGCGTGGGATCTCCTCATCAGCGTATAACACATTAATGGAGTAGGGTCCTTCTCTGGTGGGAACGTAGTTAACAGTGTGAGTTTGGTCACCATTATCCACAACTTCAACAGGCTCCACCACACCTACACAAATGCACAAAAAATATTAAGTGTTTTAAGTCTTATAATGTCTGTTAATTTTACAAAGCATAAGGTTTATGATAGTATCTGTTTTGTGTTGGGAGGTTGACATTAGCTAATGTCATTTTTAAACCAAGCTGACAACGGTCTTGCATGTCTACGTTTATGATGATATTCTGTATGTGTAACTTCTCTCTGAATCAGTTCAACGAAGTATTAACTGCCTCTCTTCTGCTTCTCTACTTCAGCAACACTTTAAACACTAGCTACACTGACTATCATTAACTTGGAAATTGTAGTTCACATCAAGAAAAACTAGCAACATAAACTTTATTAAAGAACATGAGTATATGTAACTAACATATTTAATTTTTAAATAAAGGTATTTAAAAAAATAAATTGGGGATCTGAGGACAAATAATGTCAATGACAATGAATTAAACTATAATACACCACATGCATGAATTAAAAACATTCAACTAGTGTTGCAAAGGTTTTGAGTGGCACTCACAGTATTAAAAGCATACAGATTAGCATCTTTGAGAGGAATGCAAGATTAAAGATGAATAATGTCTGAATTCAGTCTAGTTAAATCTAAAAAGCCTCACTGCTCATTTTACTTCAATAATGATCACCGCACAAAAGGGTTTTTCTGACTTTATTTCCCTCACAAATGTGAATTTACAATCCACTTTAATATCCATTTTTCCTTGGAAATTTGCTACTTCAACACAAGTCATAAAATGAATATGACCACCTTTCCTCTGCTCTGTACATTATTCTTTTTTACCTACGATATAGTCCTAACATGCCGTTGTAATTAACAGACAGATGCTCAAATACCTACCTTTAGGTCCTTGTACGCGGACCTGCAGGGGCGCCACTCCAGCTTTGGAGGCGTCCACTGTGAATGCCTGAGGAATATTTGCTCTGACGTTGTTGCCCAGGCCAGGACCTTGGCACTTCACCTTGGTACTGTCCACAGTGTCACTGACTGGCACAGAGAATGGACTTCCTGGATATATAAAATATCAGAAAAGTTAGAAATCTTTTTTTTTATACTGCGGTGCCCAAAAAATATTATCCTGTGACAGATTTGCACCTGCAATGGGTTGTCTGCCATATGTGATGTTGAGGTTGTATGTGCCAGGCTCATAGGGGATGTACTCCACACTGCAGCTGCCATCCTTGTTGTCAGTGCAGGACATTTTGGCCTCTGATGGACCCTCCATTGCCAGACCAAGACCACCAGTACCTGCTCCCCTGTAACAGAAAGAAAAGTTGAGAAACACTTGGATTTGCTAGTCATTACATTTTTACCCCTGGCTTTGACTTACCTAGTTTCCACTGTGAACTTGTTGGGTTTGTTTGTGATTCCACCTTTCAGCCCAGGTCCATGCACACGTACACGTGCAGGGTCACAACCCTCGGTCACAGCAACATGGAATGGACTCTTAGGCACTGGAGAGCCATCGTAACAAACCTCAACACTGTGGGGGCCTAAAGCAGACATCAGACAATACCATCTTTAAGCTCAAGCACAATGAATCTAAATTTTAAAAAATACTGTCTTAAGTTGACCATTATCTACTGAGACATTTCAACTCACCTTCCTCATATGGAGTGTACTCCACATTGTATGTCCCATCTCCAAGATCAGTGATCAGGGAGTCTGTGCGACTGCCAGAGGGGTTGCTGATGAGAGTTTTGATGTGGTCACCTCCAGTCTTTGTGAGAGCACGAGCATCCACAGTAAAGTCTGTAGTTGCCTCACGGAAAACACCTAAAGCAACACAGAATGAAGCATTTTGGAAAATGTTGGCACGATCTAAAAAACCCCCACAACTCTTCAGTAATTATCTAAAAGATTTATAATGGTGAGTAAGAAAAGCAATGTGGATAAAAAATGAAGACCGTTACCATAATTCAATTTAAATAAAATGAATAAATAATGCATTATTCAAGTATACAGGCAAAATGTATCAACTTAAGACATTTCTTTTGTGCTCCAAACAAACAAATAAAGGAGATGAAATGTTCATAATATTCAACCAACATCCAAACTCCTACAGAGGGTTACTTTACCTTTGCCCTCAACTCCGGGTCCAAAAACACGGACTCCACTGGCATCGACGGCAGGCTCCACAGTGAGTCGAGCTGGAAAGTTTGGTACATCCTGGCCACCGTAGCGGATTGTAAGAGTGTAAGAGCCTGGGTACAGAGGGATGTAGGTAATGGTGTAGGTCCCGTCTCCATTGTCTTGGATGTGCACTTCAGCCTCAGTGCCACTATCTGAGATAATTTCAATGGTCAATTCCGCAGGGCCGGCATTGGTACAGTCCACAATAAACTCCCCTGTTTCTCCAACCTTGGCACGCTCCAGTCCTGGACCAGAGCAGCGAACCTGAAAGCAGAGGTGAAAGGGGAATGACGCAGAAAATTAAAGGTGCATCTACTAAAATTAGCCTTAAGTGTAAATTGCAAGTGGCATTTAGTATTCCCATTTATAAGTAAACAAGTTGTCTGAACGTCAATTTCAATGTAAAACCAGCTTTGAATGTTACATATGAAGGAATAACATTTTAAAATACTATATGTAACCATAAACTGTGGCCAACCTTGGAGGGGTCTGTGGCAGGATAAGCTGTGGGGGTGAAGGGTGATCCAGGGATGGGGATTCCGTCATACGTCATTTCAACCTGGTATGGTCCTGCATCTCGTGGGATGAACTTCACCTGACTGGTCTCAGGACTCAAGCCTGGCTCGACCTAAAAGAAATATTATTGATTGAAAAATTGTACAATTTAGCCTTAGCATACCATGTGCACTGTGTGGAGTAGAGATCCTAGATTTAAGAAAATATAATTTACAACATTACCATTCATTTAATACATTTTAAAATTGGGACATAAAAACATACCTTGCTGGCGACTGGCTTCCCTGTTGGTCCAGTCACCTTAGCAGCGACCTTGCCTTGACCACCTGCACCCTTTGATTTTACAGTCACATCCTGGTCTTTGCCTACAGTCATTTCTACAAAGACACACAGAGCAAGGACAAACTGACATTTTTTTCCCCAGAGAGAAAGCTACATGAATTGACACTGTGGTTACTCACATTTTTCAATTCAAGGCAAAAATATACTCAGAAAAGATAGCATTTTTGGAACATATATGGGGGTTGAACAAGAGAGGTATGGTATGTGTGGTATAGTATAGAGAAGTACGTACTGTCTGGCAGGCCGGTGACATTAATCTTGCTGAGGTCCACTGTGGGTGCCACAGCAACATTGAAAGGACTCTTGGGAATGTGGTCCCCTCCATAAGTCACAGCAACTCCCAGTGGACCCTGGGCAATACAGCGGAGAAGTGACACATATGTGGCCTCATTAATTATGAAGAAAAACCAACAGACTGAAAAATGGTCCTTCGGCTTAAAATAACCAAAGTAAAACTATGCTGACGTGGGTGACTGCATGTGTGCACTTCTTGTGTTTACCTGCTGTACAGGTGTGTATTTGACAGTGTGTGTATTGTCATGGTTGTTGATGATTTCAAAGTCCTTCACTGCCTCTCCTTTGGTTGGACCACTGAAGTTGCAGTCCAGGTTCGCTTTTCCAGCTCCCTTGGTGTTCACAGTGAAATGAGTGGGCTTGTGCAGTTCAACACCTGAAACACACAGAAGAAGCATAGGAGTCAATAAGCAGTAACGAAAATTTTGTGACTTACAGATTGACATCGTTTTGTCTTGTACAGGTTTGACTAGAATGAATACAAGAACTGTAGAGTTGGTGAGCTACTGCCACCAGATCAGAAAAAAACAGACAAAAAACTGTAGCTATAAAAATGAAAAGTTGTTATTCCTCTAACTAAAACAAAGCAAAGTCAAACTCTACAATAAAACACCCACTGAAGAACTCACTATGTAATTGTGCATCTTTTGTGTTCTTACCACTGCGGCTGAGTCCTGGACCCTCTGCCTTGACCTTGCTAGCATCATGAGTAGGATCCACTTTGACCCTGATGGGTGTCATTGGAATAGCCTAAAGGACGATAAAAAAGAAGATTGTACATTATAAACACACATTCAATCCCAAAAAATACAGTTGTGTCACATAGCTGTGACTTACCTGATCAGCAAACAGGACCATGATGGTGTAGCTGCCTGCTCCAGGAGGAGTATATTTGACAGTGAATGTGTCGTTGTCATTCCTTATGATGTCGAAGTCGATGTCAGCCTCTGCAGGTCCGACCACACCAGGGGCGCACTTGATCCCTATGCTGATGTCACCTAAAGACAGAAGACAAATCTTTAATAATATAAAAAATATAGCAACTAGCATTCTTGACTTTTCTATCATAATTTCACTGTTCATACTTCATAGGGGGAAAATATTAAATACACCTTTTCAAGTAAACTATGTAGGGTTTAAGATGATACAAAGCACCCCATGATTTACTTGACATAAGAGTTCTGTGTGGCATTACCTTGTCCAGCCTCTGCGCAGTCGACAGTGAAATATGTTGGCTCAAAGGCCTTGAGGCCAGTCTTAGCCACCCCAGGTCCAGATACCTTCACCTTGTTTGGATGACAGCCTGCTCCGATGTTCATCTGTGGCCATAAGACCAAAAGAAAAATTAGTTGTTTGTGATGAGATGGAGACATGATACTGTTGGCTGTGTCCACATGCTAAACTAGAACCAACTATTGCCTTTTTTGGTTTCAATATGGTAAATGTTGAAGATAATACCTGCTACTTAAGTGTCATAGAACTCACTCATAGACTCCCTTTTTTCACTAAGCTACATCTGAAATATTCCAGGTTTCATTGGCTGATCGAGTGCTGTGAATTTGGTCTAAATACCAGGTATTAACTGTAATTTGTGCCTGATGGAAAACTAAAAAAGGCAGGTAGAGTTGAGTCAAGCTGGTACCGTGCTATGTAAAGCAGAATTTGTGTTGTAATTATGCTGAGAAACATCCCTCTCTTAACATGCATGCGTTATATAGAATATGTACTCACCCTGAAAGGACTGTCGGGAATATTGACACCTCCCCAGGAGACCATGACAGTGTGTTTCACAGGTTTACGTGGCGTGTAAGTACAAGTGTATGTGCCATTGCCATTGTCCTTAACTTGGACATCCACAGGAGAGCCCTCACCATCCTGTAAAGTTAAAACATTAAGACAGACATGTCTGAGGCATGATAGATGATGAATGAACTCCCTTTTCAGTTGACATGCTAAAGCACATAAACCTACCTGAGCCACAATCTTCAGAGGAGCTTTGCCTCCCTGTTTAGCATCAACTGTGAACTCCGTTGGTTTTCCAACAGCCAGACCACTGCTCTGTAGACCAGGACCATAGGCCTTCACCTGGAATAAACAGTCATTCATATACCTTCAGGAATACAATTTACATTTGAAGAAGCAAAAACAAGACATGTACTTATGCAGTGTGTCCATGCACACATACTTCTGGCAGAGGTATTTCGTCCTTTATAAAAAACAAGCTTAAACAATGACTAGCAATGAAAAATGTCATTAACTGAACTGATCACAAACTAAAATTTACACATCAAGTCAGCGTCATTTTCATTTTCCCCAATATTAGTAGTTCAAGGTGTACAAAAATAAAAAGGTTTTGTAAAATATGAGAATTTGAATAAACAATGGTTTTGTCATGAATTGTCATGAATCCTACTCTACCCATTTCATTTTAAATTAAGGGTTTCCTCAAAGCCTAAAAAAAAAAAAAAAATGCAAATGCAAAAAAGCAATAAAAATCTCAAATATGATAACTCTGGTGTGTACATACTTTGTCTGGGTAAAAGTCTTTGCCTGGTGGGTTAACAATCTCTGCCATGAATGGAGAGTGCTGGATGTCCTCGTTGTTGCAAAGCACATGTACGGCGTACTCCCCAGCTTCTGTGGGCCAGTAGCGTACGTCACAGGATCCATCGCCTTTGTCGTCGCATTCAATCTTGGCCTGAGATGGACCTTCCACAGAGAAACCTGCACATAAAAAGAAGCATGTTTATGACTCCAGAAAACTAATGTTAATAAACTGCAAACAAGCAGCTGTATTAACAACTTACACTCCAAAGTTATAGTTGAAAATTTTTTTTTTTTTAAATCTGTGTGTGTGTGTGTGTGTGTGTGTGTGTGTGTGTGTTGTGTTTGCTGTCTTTCTCACTTACCCAGTGTACCGACATTATCCCCGACAGCCTCCACCACAAAGTCAGCAGATTTGCCGACCACACCGCCCTCCAGTCCAGGACCCCATGCTCTAACCTTCTGCTGGCCAGCCTCAGGGCCAATCTTAACCTCAATGGGACTGGATAAGGTAAAGAAACATTAATCATAATGCAACCATTTGTAGCTGAAATAGTCCTTTCTCTCTGTGTTTGTGTACCTGCGAGGGATGTGCTGTCCTCCCCAGGTGATGGTGATGCTGTATGTTCCAGGTGTAGTAGGATAATACTCAAATCCATACACACCATCTCCAAGATCTTTCCTTTTGCAAGGCTCATCCAGACCCTCTGCAAAAAGAGCAAAGTTTCTCATTTTCTTATTTAACATTATCTTGTTGGATTATACATACAAAAGGCAGACATATCTGTGCTGTGTGGGTTAATACTCTTTTCTTGCATCAACTTCAAACTTGCTCCAAGTAATATATGACCGCAGACAGATTATGAAAAACTGGCAAGACTTTTGCTGATGTTTGCAGAGTAACTCACTGGGGCCCTTGATGGAGACTTTAAGCTCTCCAGTGCCAGCTCCTTTGGTGTAAACCTGAAAGTCTGCAGTCTCCTTCACCCTCAGGCCCTTTGGCTGCAGACCACGACCCTTAGCTCTGCAGAGGCTGGGGTTACAGGCTGCGGAGAAGATGCACAAAGAAGAAAAAGTGTGAAAGAAACAGAGACAAGTTGCATTATTCCGACTCCAACCTTATGACCACAAGTGATTTCAACGGTGGTTACGGTGGGGAGAAAAGGAATGAGGTGCGGGATGAATGATATGAAACCAAAACTATTTCCATCCAAACTGTACATCCATCACACAGACGGGGGTTTCTGGAAAGCCTATCCCTGCTTCTGAACGGTCCTTTTTCACTCTCCTCCCCCTTGCCTGTGGCTCTTATCCATGTATCTAAACCCACAGTAAAGGAAGCAAGCCTTTATCACCTCACAGGAAGTGGAGTACCCTCCATATCTACTCATTAAACATGTGTAAAATGGGACCTGCTGAGTCACAGTTGACTGGGTCTACAGGAAACAAAGGAAATCCCACAGGAACAGAGACACGTACCATCGAAAGGAACACAAGATAATGTAAAGGACAGTGCCCGTTATTACCAGTATTAAAGCCACAATATAATATAAATATATATTACAGTGGAGAAGTACTGAATTAAATGTCAAAAGTTATTAAAATAGTACACCTGAGCCATAAACTAATATGACTGCGCTGCTACTGTGCTTTGAATACAAGTTGGATGGACTCTGAAAGTTGCGTTACTGGATTTGTTATGAAGACCACAAGTGAGAGGGAAGAAATGACAAATGCATACTGAATCTGAAAGGTATTCCATTTAAACATGACAAAACATTTGTCTGATTACTTTGTAGCATGTAAGAACACAACACAAACATCTGAAATGTGGAAAACTCCAAATAAGGAGTCAATGCTGGAGACGCCTGAGTCAGTAAAGGTGAGGTTTATAGTCATGATGCACACAACGCAAGACTTCAGAGAAAAATTAGTCACAAGTAGAGACATGAACCCTCACCACACACACACACACACACACACACACACACACACACACACACACACACACACACACACACACACACACA
>JAPTGZ010000026.1:25355711-25373627 GCA_029814645.1 Fowleria isostigma | reverse complement strand
ACACACACACACACACACACACACACACACACACACACACACACACACACACACACACACACACACACACAGTATAGGATAACCCAACACTCCAATATCTCTAGTTCACAGAAGGGCACACAACTCATCAAATCTTGCATGCAATTGCAGATGCTCAAACACACAAAGTGGGTACCCAAGAGAGATCCCAGGAAACAGGAAATGACAGCAGAAGGAAGAAGCTGTCCCAGAGAGAGGAGAGATACCACCAGGCATCTATCAAAGACAAGGAGGGGGGAAAGAAAGGGCACATAACATCCAGTACGGTGGCAGAAAAGGACAGAAAAGCATTAGGTTTAGATTTAAAGAGATAACATCAACATGATTAATAATAAAGCACCTGGAAATTTGGCTTGGAATAATTAAACACACATATAGGTGAAAAGTTGGAGTATTCATAACTATTTCAAAAAGTAGTTATGAGTCCAAAAGAGTACAAAAAAAGCAGAGTACAAAAAGTGTAGTCTGCTGTTTAAAATTATTATTGCTTAAGATAATTTCTGAAGAATGTTAGCCTAAGCGCATTAGATTTTTCTTGAAAGAATGGAAGCTAGCAGCATTAGCTACATCACTGGCACTAAAGATGTTAAAATCCAACAACTCCTTAAATAAGATCAATAACCTCAAATATAATATAAAATATGCTAATGGTCAAGTATGTATCAAGTATACCTTAATTGTTTCTATGTTAGCATCTATACATCAATCTCCAAGACTGAATGAATCGCCAATTAGCTAGCACCTGGTAGCTAACATAACCTTATTAAATTTGATGCAATAACTGATTAAAATGTTTTTGTAATATAATTAATAAATGACAAATCTCTGGGTAAGTATATCAGAAAGTTTAGCCTATAGAACACAATTAGAATTTAGACTGAAGAAAATTGGTAATACTTTTAATGTCTTCTAACCCTGAAATATAACTATGGTTAGAAGACAACAGTATTAAATACAAGGCTGTGTATTTATGTTTCCTGAAGCTGTAAGATATAATAAAATGAAAGAAATATACTGCCTTTACTTTTTGTTTTTTTTATGAGCCACAAAAAAAATGTTACAATACTATACGAGTGTATTAAATTAATACTTTGACCAGCAAGTCAAAATACTTTACTTTTGAGAGACCGGTCACATCCATGTATGCAACGTTAATATCTTTGTTTTTTATTTATACTTTATCAGGACATTGGGCCGACTTACCCTCTCCCACGTTGACTGTGAAGGGACTCTTGTTGATCTGACCACTGGCGAATGTGACAAAGATGGTGTGCTGACCCTCCTGTATGGGTTTGTAAGTGCAGCGGTAGCTACTGTTGCCTTTATCCTCGATGGTGCAAGGTACTGTGTTCTTCTTCCCAGCAGGGTCCATAATCATCACCTCCAACTCACCAACGCCAGCACCTGAATGAAAGAAACAGATGAAACGTGGGAAAAAAATGCCACATGGTGTGATATTCTTGACTATGGTGGTCCAAACCAGATCGCTGCATTTGTTACCTGCTGTATAGACGTCAAAGTAGGTGGTTTTGTTGGCGATGTTTCCTGAGGGTTCAATTCCTGGTCCTTGGGCTGTAGCTTTGCTGGAGTCTCCCTGAGCCATGCCAATCTCCACCTCGAAGGGGCTCTTTGAAATGTGCTGCCCTGCAAACAACACTGTCACCTACAGAATAGAGAGGAGAAGGTCAAAAGCCATTTGATTCTTGACAGCCCACATTTCTTCACATCCTTAGAAAATGACATGATTTACCTTGTGCATGCCTGTAACTTTGGGGATGTACATGACAGAGTAGGTGCGGTTCTTGTCATTGTTTGCCGTCACTTTAGCCTGGAGGGCATAAACTAGTTAAGACCATATGATACAAGAAAGACAAACACCAAGCCTCATAAGTGACCGGTGTCTTACCTCCTCTCTGTGCCCTGCAGGATCCTCCACATAAACCAGCACCTCTCCCATCCCTGCACTAATGGTCTCCACAGTAAACGTAGCTTTCTTCATCACAACGTTACCAACAGGCTCAATACCTACGCAGAGCAAAGGATGATAATTACTGTACACGGTAGCACATTAAACTACTCAGCAGCAACATGAGTTCAACCATAAACATCTACAGCAGTAAAATACAACATACACTTGTATAGAACATTAATATAAATCTAAAAATATCATATATAAAGAGTAAAACACAGACAAGGGTCATTTTACTGCACACTGACCACTTTTCCTTTCCATAGTTTAAGTAAAACTGCAGGGTTTCCTTTATTTTTGACCATGAGCTAATATAAAATGAGCTGTAGGTACACACTTAATACATTTTAAGCACTATCCAGATCAATTTACAGCAAATTCTTTCCGAGTGCCTCAGTCCAAAGCTTTTGGACTAACACACAGTTTTGGGTCCATGGCTGTAAACATCTAAATCCCCTCCACCCCCCACTCTAAACTGATCCAGCTGCTCAGCCCAATAGAGCTCTATTTGTTTGTTTCCTATTTTGAGTCCAGCTGCAGATGTTTGTCGGCGTGTACCTGGCCCATAGGCTCGGGCCTTCTTGGGGTTGAGTTTGGGTCGTAGTGGTGCACCAGGCTTCAGTTTGGCTTTGGGGAACTGGGACAGGTAGGTCATGACTGAATGTTCATCCACATTGGGGTCAACGATCTCTTCTGGGGTTATCACCTAAGAGATCAATGCAACACAAAGACAAAGAACAGGTTTTAGCAATGATATGATAGATTGAGGGATTTTTTTTTCTTCACTTGCTGACATATTTGTTGTTCAAAGAGAGAGAATTTGTTACCCAGAGACTGTTACCCATAGAAACCAACTGAGGAGTGTTGTGATTTAGTGATCAAAACCACATATCCACAAGTACTTTGTAGCAGAAAAGCACCTGAAACAGTTTGACATGCAAAGCAGAACCAACCACTTACACAGATAACCCTATTGCCTGATTCTACAGCCCACAGAGACAGCAGAGTAAGGGACAGAGCCAGCTCCTGAGCAGAAGCAGAGCTAAGTGCGGAAACAGCGGCGACCACAGAGCCAACTGTCGGCACGCTATGCCCTTTCAGCTGCCAGCACCGTGCCAATCATACCAAAACTGTCAGACATGTTGATTCACCAGAGTAGCCAATAAAAGAGTCAAGTGAATATGGTGAATGGGACTGTAATGGGATTTAACTCACCTGTGGGATGCCCAGCCAGTCATCGGCTTGCTGCATGGCCTCACGGGCATTGTCCACTGGTTTAGACTGATCCCACTGGTCCCAGTCAGGACACAGACCTGGGGGGAAAGAGACACAGTCGTTTGAGACAAAACAGGAAAAAAGTAGAGCAGGACTCTAACAATTTATTTATCATCCATAAGTGGAAACATATCTATTTATAGCAATAAATGACAGTTATTTTTTTTCCAAAGACAAATATCCATTTATGCAATACTAAATAATAATAATAAATAATTTAAGAACCTCAAATATCCATCTGATTGCAAAGGGGTTTTTTTTATACATCACCTATGGAAAATTAGGATGAATATTTGCAGCTTCTTGTAGACTAAACTTTTAAAATACATTTTTCTTGGTAAGCCATCCTTAAATGCGAGGAAACATCAACATGGCCTTGAGCTTTGCTATACAAAGACACTAAACTGCAACTCCCACATTTCAACCTTTACATCAGGAAAGATAAATGGAGAATTCAGAACATGCATGACCTTTATTTGAAGGTAAATCAACCACAACACGGCACCGTCATACTTTTCTCTCTCTCTCTCTGCCCTTGAATTTATCTGTTGGATGTTAAGAGTTTTCTTTTGTTACAATGAAAGTTTATTCTGGCAATGCATCCACGTCAGCAGTAATTTATTTACATGTTCATGATGGACGCTCATATCTGAAGGTTGTTATTTTTGGACACTCATGGAACTCTCAGACTGGAAGGAAATAAAAGCTTGTCTTGAATCCATATCTGCTGCTCCAGGCTGTTGGTGATCCACAGGTATGTAAAAAATCCAGAGCATGTAAACAGAAACCTCCTTCATCTCTCACTTTCCCCATACACCTCTCCCCTCATCTCCCACCCTCCTCCCTCTCTAATTTACCAGGAACATAATGGGAGGGATAAGTGCCCCTCCTTTCCTTTTATCTTGCTTACTGTCCTTCCAGAGTTAAACGTCCTAGTGCTAATCCCTGCTCTTTTTGCGGTCACACAGACGTGATTTACACACTTGTGCTTTGCTTGACTTAAGATCTGCAACTGTCAGTCACTGTTGAGATTGGATACATGAGGTTTACAATTCTAAAGGTTTAATGGTGTACCTTAATATTTATGAACATAACTTTCTAACTTGGATAAGTTTATGCAACAGAGCCCGAGGTCAAGTCACATCTGGATTTATTTTCAAAGATTAACATGCACGCCCACATGTTTAGGCACAATTGAACCTAGAGACAAACAACACGTGCCAGCACTCTATAGGCACATTATGTAAGACTTGGCAACACAGCAATGTTCCTAAACACACACACACACATACAGGTGGATTTCCTCACCTGGAGCACAGCTGTCGACCAGGGCACCCAGAGCTTGGCCAGTCTGCCAGTCCCTGTTGAAATTGGTGATAGGAAGCTCGGGCAGTTTGTTCTGGATCCATCCCAGCAGTCTCTGCTTGGGAGTCTTCTGCTTGCCATCGTCTGCCTCCTCCTCCTCATCCCACATGGGCATGGAGATGGAGTAGTGCAGAATCAAGGTCCAGATCAGACCCAGGATCAGCTTCAGGTTCCCATCCACGATGGCTTTAGAGTCTGAAATCCAGAAGACAAAAACAAGGAAAGATTTAGAAACATTACACAAAAAATGTAGGTAAGTAAGGTTTGGAATTTAATTTAAAATTCAACTTAACTGGGAAGGAAAGAATATTCAGGCATTCAGAGGCTTAGGAAGAGTAGTTTAAGCTGTCACTAAAAGGCATTGTTGAAAGAAGGGATAATTATGATGAAAATCATATGGAAAATAATGTAGTGGTGGACGAGGCAATAAAAAGGCCCTCAGCTGAAGATCAATTGGAGGAAGAACGATGACTGACCTTTGATCATCCAATACAATTACAACTACTTCACTGCTGCGGAAATTAAGTCTATAATAATGTGTTTTAAAATCCAAAATTTACCCTAGACCATGTTTGCTATTAAACATTTGGCTTCCATCAAAAATATATAAACCATCATCCATGGTCTGACAGGAGAGATAATCAATGTTTATGTTAACTCCAAGACTGTTTCTACTTTGCTTATAGACACCACATTAAAAACCTGTTAAACTTTCTGTCAGAGATGTGACGTAGGTATGAGGAGGGGGAGGCAAATTGTGAAAGAAATAGTAACATGATGTGTAGGGTAATTTTCCAGATGAATCATTTTGCAAGAGTTGAAGAAATGTTCACATGAGATCCTCTGTGGAGAAATACGAACACCATATTGCATTGTTAAATACAATGTAATGTTCAACGTCATCTTTAATAACACAAATTAAAAATTTTAAAATTATGTTGTGGGAGAACTGATTCATCAGAACACTTCTACTTAAAGCCATTATTGCAACAGCACAACATGTACCATGTTTGATTTGTCCATGTTCAGACAGGGCCACATGTACCAGTGGAGAGGAGAAAGTGAAGCAACCCACAGCTAGCCCAGGCATGAGGAAGAGATCTACACTGACATACCACTCAACATAAACACTACACCACACACACACACACACACACACACACACATTGCACAAGCAGGAGTTGATCAGCGGGGGTGATTGCTCAGGACCAGCCTTAAGGAAAAGGTGGGGCTTGACTGTGTTCCTGTGACTAATGACAATTACATCAGAGTAAAGGGTTAAGGTTCTGGTTCTTGTGATTGTCTGAGTGGGTGCTGATGGGTGTCAAGGCTCTGATTGGCTTTTAAGGTGAAATATGGGATTGAATCCCATGAACTACAGCAGCTCTACCCACTTGGCAACTTCCTTATCATTCCAGGCTTTTCAACACTCTGATAAGGCACTGAAATAACAGAGAATGGGGCTGAAAAAAACATAAAACACTGTATTCACATCTCAGTCCAAAATACATCCTTAGGATATTGTGACTCCAGTGCTGCTCTCACAGTTTTCAACTTAATTTGTTTTGTCAATGTTGTCTAGATTAGAATAACTGTTGGTATTAGCAGCTCAACCTAAACGACAATAAGGTCTCAAATTATTCTGAGGCGAGCCTCTTTTTTCATTTACATAATGGTGCTGGGGCTGGAGTAGGGGGCTGGGGCTACTGAATAGACTGAATATTTAAGGCCCCAAGTAGGAGGGTCTGAGGGCTGTTCAGCCAAGAACAGCAAGAGTTTGAGGGCAAGGTTGGGATGGATGGGACTGTCAGCTAAATGGGGGTGGGGGACTTTGATACAGGATGACGACAGAGCAGCAAGAAAGAATAAAATGAAGGCTGTTAAGATGTCCGACAGCAACTCTTGAGAGCACAAATACACATGTTGCTTTTCAGGTTACATTAATTCATCTGTTCTGCAAGTATGTGCACAACCACATCTGGGCCATCACCCAGTTCATCTGAGGTGGATTTTGTCTGCAGTCATGTTCCAACAGAGATGTGCTCATAAGCTGCCAACCCTGCAGTACATGACATGTCAGCTGCTCCCATGTCAGCGGTGGAAAAATACACTTTATACAATGATATAGTGAGACAAAGTCAGATGAAAGGCCCGTTTGGATGACCCATCACCATGGGAACTTTGAGAGAGTTGGATTTTTATAGCAATTGAATGGCAAGTTTGGAACAAAAAGGAAAGAAGAAGGGTTAATGGAGACATGATAGATGAGGCAGGAGAGAGCATCACACAAAATACAAGCAAGAGAGAGAGAAATGTTGCCTAAAGACAAACATAAAACTGACAGCGATAGATTTGTGATGCATTTAGTCTGTGCATGGTGTGTGCCACAAGTTTGTACTTGTAATAGGAATGCAGATTTGCTACAGCAGGGGTGTGTCACATAGCGGCCTATCATCCACCACAGCACCACTGAGAAAGACCCACAACAACACACCAGATCAAAAAACCAACAAGACCACAGTGGACCTGATTGATTATCCTGCATGGTCATCGCCAGCTCAACAGACCTCTGATGTGGGTCATTATGGAAAGTACTACAAATAGAAATTACTTTAGTAGTACAGATAGGAGACCCTTAAATTTTCTTGTGGGTCCACAGAGTTCACCACACTGATCTCCAACATGATGTGTTTGTCTGAACTGTTACCTTGGAGATGACAAGATAATTAGTGAATCTATGACTGCAGTGACTTATATCTATACATCAAACATTTGCTTGATTAAGTGTTTGGTGAAGTAGCAGCACATTGGCTACCATGCTGTTTTAATGTGGTATCTGTAATTTGTTATAATTATTATTTCTAAATGGCTGGAGCCATCTTACGTCACAGTAAACAGTCATTTTAAGTGTTATCAGTTGTAGTTAAAGATATGCTCGTACAGTGAATGAATAAAAGTCACCAAGCAGCTCATGAGAACATTTATGCAGGTGCGTCACTACTTAAATGTGCACTTTCTGCTAATGTGTATATATGTGTTGACACTTTGATTCATGCTTCTCACACACAAAGCTACTAAACATGCAAAGAATCTGCCAGCATTCCCGGCAGACCACAGCACACAGAGTCTGACGGAGCCCATATACGGACACAGACTGCTGCAGACACCCCCTCTGCTGATTCATACCCCCTTTGTGTGTGGATATGCGCATGTGTCTTAGAGAAAACAGTCAAGAGTGGAAGCTACTGTATAGTGTGTGTGTGTGTGTGTGTGTGTGTGTGTGTGGATGCAGCTTCTTTTGCCCCCAAAACTCCCATGACTCATGTGTTTGTCTCGTTGCTGCAGCCCACCCCCTTAGCGACACTGCTATGACATCACTGCAACCCCTGACCCGCACCCTGACCTCATCCCTGCATCACAAGGTGGGAGGGGGATGGAAGGAGGAAGAAAGTGCCAGAATATCGACAGCGGGGGAAAGGTTCTGCGCAATATTTAGGTTGTACTGAACATCTGGAGCGCATTAATACAGAGAGCTTGTAAGGAGAAAGGACAAAACAGCAAGTCTGGTTGGGATGTCCTGAGGTCTCTTCTTTCTCACTCTATCACTCATATTGTTCATACGCAGAGTTGTGGTTTACATATAATTCAATTAGAAAAAAAATTGCAGATGTCACAAGGAGATGGTTTCATTTACTGATACATGAACATTAATCTACAGGCAAACACATTAAATCAAATTTAGTTTTACCCAATTTCATAACTTCTGTAATGTCTTGAATGAAGCTTCAGTTCACTTAGAGGAATCTGACTTTTTGCAGAAAATGCTGTGATAATGGATTGAGTTTGTAGACTAAATACAGCTCACCCAACTTTAATTATAATATAACTTAATTTGCCAAAATGAAAGAGGAAAAACACAAAATTTGAAAATAATTCACCTTCTTTCTGCAATTCAAAAAAAAAATCTATCAATATAAAGATAGATAAATTGGAACCATTTGACACATCCCAATCTGTCTGGCAAACACACCTACAGCTCCTATTATGTGAAGATTTCTTACAGCCTGGAAACCAGAAGAGTCCAGACATGGGGGTTGAAGTCTTGTTTCCTCTCATACCACTTGAAATACAACATGGGATTTTCACCCAGTGATGCCACAAAACAAGCATTGTACTTTTAATTGCCATTAGATTAGTAAAAATAATTGCTCAGGAATAAAATGCAATTTGTAAGATGCCAGACTCCAGATCCATCCTCTTAACTGTAAGCTCTGTTACATAATCTAAAAATAACACATTCTACAACTGATCAACAGTTGCAGCAAACTACTGATGTGGTTAAAATTTTGCACATCATCACCTTTAAACTTTATATCAACATTAAAGTTTCAAAATTTTTTTCTTAAAAAGTAATTTTTTGGCGAAAATAATTTGGAGTTCAAAACTCTGTAGAAAGCAAAACAAAAAACAAGGTGGAAACATACTGGACTTATATAAGAAACATGTATTTAATGAGGATGTTTTTATCTCATGGGCTTTTCTGACGTTCAGGTACAGTATAATGTCCAAATGTCCACACACACACACACACACACACACACACACACACACACACAGGAGTCATGCCTGGAAAAGGGGGAGGGTCTGCAGTGACCAAAACCCAGTCAGACAGAACAGTCTGAGGAAATGTCACACATTCCACTCAGGCCTTATCGGACACGTTTTAATGCCATGTTCTTTAAAGGAGCTGCATGTGTATTATGAAGTACAGCACAGAATAAAGCCAGTAAAAAGAACTGCAGGACATATAACCCAAAAATAGTCTGTCATTAACATCTGGTTTTACGACTGAGCATGGATTCTGCTTGTAGCTTCAACATCCAAAAGCTGAAAATGTTTGACCTGGAGCTTTTCCCTCCCCTCCCACCTTCTCTCCCTCATTTTACTTGAAGCAACAAGCCAGTCCAGAGCTACTACACTTCCTCCTCTTCCTTTCTACTTCTTCCAGTCATCCTGACTCCCTCCCTCCGCTCTCCATCTCTTCACTCCCTCCGCTGGAAGAAAGTTCCTCCTGGTTTTTTAGCCTTAAAAGGGCAGAAGCAAACTGGATCTTGGCAGCCCTCCCATTCCCTGGGCTCTGGTTACAGACAGAGGGAGGAGGGAGGACAGGACAGGGGAAGGGAAGGGAATGGAAGGGAGGCACAGGGGTGGAGGGCCAAGAAAGAAAAGAGGGGAAGAAAAGAAGTAAAAAGTGCTGTGTGGGACATTTTTAAAGCCCACACTGACAACATCTCCCGCTGAGGATGGGCTGAGATATGATCATTTGAATGCAGAGACAAAATAGGTTGAAAGAAAAATGAGGTTTGAGGGGAGCGAGCGAAAGAAGAAACAAAGGAGGGGAAAACATGAGGGGTTTGAACAGGGGGCAGTGAGGGATAAACCGGGGAGGTGAGAGGAGGACATGGGCACTGCAGAACATGATGAATGAGGAGGTTTAATAAATACCCTGCGGCTTTAATCAACTGTTTGTTTCCTGGAAGCGTTTGAAGAGTACGATCGACCATAAGAGCAGAGTTTGGGTTTCCAAGTAATTGATAGTTCCTGGCCTGGCAAAAATGATTCAGGTCTGGAAAACTAGATCCCCTCCAGACGACTTTCTGGCACAACAACCCATGCTCCGTCTGTCTGTAGGTAAAATCTTGTAACATAATTATCCCACCTAAAACCATATTGCACAAACAACCATCATCGTCATCATCGAGTGCAGTCGTTTGATCCGTCAGTGTAACAGTTTTACATAAATCGCAATATTATATTACGGAATATAGTCTCGACACATTTTGTTCCCCCCGCAGAGGCAAAAAAATTTCACTGAAACCCTGGAGACACACAGCACATTATAGAAAACTGATGCTTTATGTCTGCTTGTTCAGTCTGAACATGAGGCATGGGGTGTTGGGGAATGTTTCCAACTCTGTGATGTAATGCAATAGCCTGAATACCACTGTACTGAATGGGAGTCCACACTGTGCTAATCCTCAGTATCCACTTGACCAGTCCAAATTCGCCTGTACAGACAGGAAGTTAGACCAACGATAATGAGCTGACAGGAAGTGATCCATTTAGATATAAACAAGAGGCTAAACTCTGTTATCTCAACCAGGAGCCCTTTCTATATTACTACAGTCTGCTCACCTCTTAGTTTTTGTTTGTTATTATTATTATTATTCTTTTTCTTCTTATTATTAAAGATTATGATTACGTTAGGTTATTAGAATGATGCAATGACGCATGTGTGATAACGTTTAATAATGTGATGAAGAGGTACTTAAAACTAAAGTTACAAGTAGCCAATGACAGATTTTATTAGTGCATGCCCATCTGATTGGCTGGATGTTGAAGTGATGAATGCAAATAAAATGATTTTTCTCATTCATAGCATTTGTGCCAGTATTTTGCAATGCGTTCATGTTCATACCGCAGTGACGAAGCAAATGCAATTGCTGAGTGCTAATGTGAGTTATTAAGCAGACTTACGTATTTAGCGTGGTGGATATTATCTCATATTATCATCTATGAACTGCTTCTCTATTAAGTTTTATTCCATTACATCATACTGGAACTAAATATTGAATTAAAAGGAGGTACTCTCTGCCAGTTTGACTCACCATAGTGACTGTGTCTTTGATTAAAAGCACAGACATGGAAGTTGTCGTCCGTGTGTGTTAAGCAAGGGAACTGGTACTCTGCATTTTTTTGTACATTGTCTCATCTCAGTTATCAAATTATGAGAAAAATACAAGGTAATGTTGTGAATAAACAGGTAACTTGTGCTTTTGAGCACACCAAGTGTTTCTTGTTTTTTTTATTTACAGTTACACAGACATGATACATGGCTTGATGATTGCGTTGCAAATTATCAAATAGCACAAAATGCCATCATTGTCAAAGACTATGAATTGTGATACTATCAAGTATTACCAATTCCCACCATTAGTTGATATACACTACATCATTGGAAAGTGTGACTGAAGACTTATCCCGAATCCTTTCCGGACTTGGCATGAACATGACTTTTGGATTCTGATAAGTCAGTCAATGCAAATATTGAATTGTCACCCAACCCTCAGAGTAATGACTAAACCAAGAATGAGTCAGTGATGACCAGAAACTGCTGCTACACTGGCCTTTCTATGTAACCATATCCTTTAAGCATGTTGGTATTTTGGCCACACCTGGTAATGACACCCACCTCATCCTATTGTACTGCTATGACTATGTGGGTCCATTTAAAATGGGTTTATTTTACAACAAACACAGGTACAACTGACATCCACATGCAAATGATGACCTTGAGAGAAGTTACACACTCGTCATGTTTGGCATCTTGTACTTGGGTCTGTCTAGATATTCACATCTAACAAACCAAGGTAGGTCAATGTAAGAAGACAAATTCATAGTCAATCAGTGTCATTTCCTCCCACACAAACATCACCATCTGACTTCACACACCTTATTTCACGCATGCTGATATTCTTTGAATGGAAAAGCAAGAAATATAGAAAGTGTTCATTAACAGATGACCCACCCATTTGATTTTGGTCACTTTTTCTCTTAAATGTTCAGCAGAGTCTGAACATGCCTGTTTATGAGACACTGAAGGTTCACCAGCACTTTTAATAATTCTATAGTATTACATGTCATTAGCCAGAAGTGCACTTATCTCTTAGTTTTCTTTCCTTTATCTATAATAATGCATAATACATTTGATCATTATATAACAACAGATTTAGTGTTGCCACACAGGCCTCTGTCTCAACCTGCATGCTCTGCTCCAAGGCAGAGCAGGGGAACAGCCAGGTACAAGGTTACACCATAGCCCTGATTTTTTTCACATCCTGCGCGTGTGGATGACTGGAAGACTTTGGCACAACTGTTGCAATCATAATGTTCTGACAAACTGCACAGGTTTAGTCAAGTATGCATAAAGTGTTTGGGCTGAGCTGCTGATAGGTGAGGAGTAAGGGTACACAAAACGTCAGCACAAACAGGATAAAACAGCTGTGTAGTTTTAATCTGCTCAGCGGCTAATGTGTTCAAGCTTCATCATACAAGGAATTAGCACCACAGCGGATCAAGCCAGGAGAAATGATTGAACTTGTTGAAACGTGGCTGTGATGAACTCAGTGGAATATAGATAGGAAAGACTGAGCACAACAGGAACACCCTCAAACAACGCCAGAGGGTTATTAAAAACAAGCAAACATGACAAATGCACCACACAGACCTCAAGGCAAGTAACTGAAATAATTATTAACAGTTTTCTGTTGAACACTGCCCTTAATGTTCGAGAACTGTAATCAGAGTAAACCAAGTGCAAACAAAGCCAGTCTGAGGCATGACAAAGATCCTGTCACCTCACTCACCATCCTGCCTGCTAGATGGCGGCCTTGCTACTTGTCATCTGCATTCCTGCCTGAATACATGTGAGTTTTTATTCATCACTAATCATGTGTCTGGCTGGTTGTGCCAGATCATGTGGGTTTTAGTTTTGTGTCAAAACTGCAGAAAGAGAGATTACCTGTTGGCTTCAAACGACATTACAGCCAGTACCAAACTACAGTGTGTGCTGGGAAAATAAATAGTACAACTGTGCCTGGATATAATGGATTCAATGCCTACTTAAAGACACATATTAGATCTAGCATAATATGATCAAAGTAGGACAGAGAACACACACTAGAGTTGTAGTCCAGCTTCACAGCAACTATAGCCCTGATTGCTTTTAGGGTGGAGTAAATTATCAGCTTTTCTTGAGGAACTCATCATGAAAGTATCACATTGGGCATTGTTGTGTATCAATGTGTCCAGTTTTAGCAAGCAAAAGAGAAGTGAATAATGAAAGAGGTGTGGACTTAAAGATCAAAACGTCATGAAAAGTCACTAAGATTTAGAAGCAAAGTGCTAAAAGAAACACAAAGAAAACCAATAAGAGCTTGAAGTCCAAAGAAAGAGGGAGAGACCATATGCATCATGCTGAGCAGAGATGGCAGTTTGGTAATTTGTGGTAAGGGTTGCTGCCTGGGTGTGTCCATTTTCTGCAATGAAAGGAGGAAGTAAAAGAAGAGAGCGAACTCCTCATCTTCAGATTAAATGACTCAAAGGCAGCAGCTTGGGTGAGGGTGAGTCAGCTGGAGCCACAGACAGACAGGATGGGTCATCGGTGCCTGGTACCGCGGCCTGAATACCAGCAGTTTAATTAAACACACAATCAGCTCGCACTGTGAGCACCAAACAACAGGAAAATGAGTCTTTCTCTTGGAATGTGTAAGTTCCTGAAAACTACTATCCTAAAAATAATCTAAATACATCAGAGACAGATGCACAGACAGACCGATGGCATGATGCATGTAACAATCACACTGGTAAGATACAGTGCATCTATATTGATAATATCTTAAAATACAAATCAAAGCTTTGATAAACATTAAATACAGAGCTCCACCCCATTTTGTCATATTGGATGTAGTCTGAGGTGCTTCTGATTTGTTTTGAGGCCATTTTGTATTGTCACCCCTCATGTTAGCTGCAGCAAGAAACAGCTTCACTCAGTATAAATGAGTACACCAACAGATTTATCACAAACCTTTTAGTTGTCTTTGAAAATCAAAATCTTCTATGAGACACTGTACATATCATGTTCTCAGTTAAGGAAATGTTCTATGAAACTCAGTTTTGTTGAAACTGTGCTCATGTTCACTGAGATATTGATTGAAATCTTACTTTTCAAAGCGGGTGTACTCATTTATACTGAGCACTCTATGTGTGGAAACCATGAAGGAAACAGTGACAGACATTCCCCAAAGGATGTCATGGACTCACTGATGTCTGATTCACTGATAGTCAAAAACCTCTTCCTTTGGTTCTAACCACAGACTGTTGGTTTGTGCTTTGTCTAAGATGAAGAATTTGGTTGTTTGTGTATTATCCAGGTAAGAGAGGGGTGATGTGTGTGATCCAATTAGTCATTCTTATTCAAACTCAACCACTGAGTGGACAAATTCTTCACTTTAATTCCCTTGCAGTGTCATCAAGTTAAATCACAACTGGTGTTAGCAGGCAAGCAGCTGCATGTAGGCAAAGCCCGTTAAACCCAGTTTTATGTCACCCAGCATGAGCCAAATATTGTCTAACGCTGTGGAGACCCAGCCCCAAGCCCACTGCACGACATGAACACAGACAATAGCCCTGTGTCTCAGTGTGTGAGTGTGCAGAATCAGCCCTTCTAGGCCTGAATTACATCCTGGCCCACAGTGTTTGGCCCGGACCGGCCTGGCCAAACCTGGTCAGGCAGCAGGGAATACAGAAATCCTAGCCCCCCCCCCTCTTTATATACAGACAGAAAGACAGACAGGCCCCACTTACAGATCAACCCAGATCTAGAATGTTGGAGACAAAAGCTGTGCACCCTGGACACAGGGGAAACGCCTGCTTTCTCAGTGAGAACACATTCAGTAATGTGACCAACACTGGGAACTCCTCTGTAGACCTACTGAGAGCTGCACCACTCACACAGAAGGTCTGCTTTACTGCTCTTTAGTGACATTTTCTACTATGCAAAACTTGCTCAACTTTATTCTGCCAGTTACAGCCACGTTGTCTCGAATTGTGACAGTGTGGCCCATTTAACATGTGTTGGCTTCACTTAAAAACAAGTATAAACACATAACCTTACAACAGAAAAGCCTGGTAACGAAGGCTGTGATGCGTTCACGGACAGACACTCATTCATTATAGTCCGCATGTCCACACACTTCACTGACCCACCTATGGACACCAGCTTGATGTTCTCCTTGTCCAGGAACTCCAGAGCCACCGACACGTTCTCCAGCTGCATTTGGCGGAAGGTGGGCCTTTGGTTGTACTTTCTGAACATCTTCTTCTGGGACAGGACCTCCAGGAGCCCGATGAGCCGCAGCCCATCGCTCAGGTCCGTCTGCAAGTTGCCGATCCGCTTGTTGACGCATTTCAGGTGCTCGTTACACCAACGGGTGAAGGTGTTCTGCTGGATCTTCTTCCACGGGGCATCCTCGGCCAGGTCTTTCTCCGTGGCGGGCATTTCTGCGTCCTTGTCCGTGGAGATAGCGTTAGGAGCGGGCGCGGCGCTCTGGTGGAGCCGGGGGTGGGAACCACTCATTTTTATGGGCTTGGCTGTCTCTGGGTTCGCTGGCTTTTTTTTTTCTGGGTGGAGTCTGCTCAACTTTGCGCGGCCGCTCCTTCTCTCTCTCTCTTGCTAGTTTGTCTGTGTTTCTGAGAAAAGGAAGAAAAGAAAGCAGTGAACATGAGAGGGTGACTTATAGCCTGGAGATAGTGATTTTACAAAGAAAGTAGGCGGTTATAGCATTGGAAACTAGGAAAGGGAGTCACTTTGGATGAAACAAGCATGACACCGGTGATCTGCTCCACAGTGAAGCAACAATAATATAGTTTTTATTGTCCTGGAGGTCTGAGTTAAAGCTCCTCTAGAATAAACAGACAGGCATTTATGAGCCTGTCTCTGAACTCAGACTGAAAAGATACCAGTCATATATTTATCCAAACAACCTTGGAGAAAGTACAGTCAGTATAATTATAATGTCAAAAATTAGGAAATGGCTTTAAAACAATATAGAGATGAAGGACTATGAAGGTCTCTTTTTTCTTATGTATGTGTTTTGTTCTTGTTTTTCTCTTAGTAAATTATGTCAATATATCAAGTTAAAACTAACATGTATAGCATTTTTGTGTTTTGTGCTGAGAATGTAGTATGTTATGCGTAGGATTTTAAATTACTTATGGGATCTGAAATGAAAATTTAGGGTAGGTAGAAAGGGCGGGAATATACAAGTTAAACTTCATCCTGCTCCTTTTTGAATGTTTTCTTTTCTTTACATGAATCTTCTATTGTTTGTTTTTTAATGCTTTATTCAAACTAAATAATTAAAATTCAGGTTTGAAGTTTAATACTGCATCCTGATCTTATAAATGCAACTCCAGAGCCATTTCAAGTAGCCATGCCACTTTAAGTGTGAATCCTGTTGCCCACTGCAGTCCTCTACAAAGTGTGTTTTAGGATTTTTCATGTTTGCTAAGCAGATAAGGAGGCTACAGTAAAGACTGTAAACAAGGTCATACTTTTAAAAGGCAGCACGGTGAAAGACATGGGCTAATTTGACTGTCTGTGTCTCCCTCCAGCCCATCCTTTGTAGGAGGATATTATGTTTTTGTCACCCTCTGATTTATCCCTAATTATTTGGCAGCAGCCCTCACCCTCCTTTCCCTTGAGTCATAGTGATGCTGTGGCTTTTGGAAAAATGAGAATCATTTTCTCAGCCTGAAAGACAAAGCTAGATTACACCAGATGTACAGAGTTGAAGAGCATGTGTTCAGAGGCCTTCAGTGAGTGATATGAGGTCATCTAAAGCTCTCAGCAGAGTTCACAGGTCCCATGCTGTAAAGGAATAAATATTTGAGACATCCATTGAGGATATGAACGTCACAGTGTCCTCATAAGGTCAAAGACCTCTGTTTGTTTGCTGGCTTGCACACGGTGTTGTTCACATCCAGATCTGCACACATGCACAGTGTGCTTATTTGTGCTTTGTGCATCCAGAAGCCTAAATCACTATAGTCATCCATGTGCATGTAATGGGTGTCATCATGACTCTGAAGAGGTCACAGAGTCAGCCAGACGTTGTACGTGTCTAGACACACTGGCTTTACCTGCCCTTTCTGTCACTTTAAACAACCTGATGAGATTACACTTATTATGTTCAACACAACCAATTACTAATGACATGTTATTATGACAGATTGAGTGTTTTATAGCAGCAATGGGGTAGTCAGCAGCAAACAGTTTATCAAAATGGAACAAAGTTTTTGTGGCTTTTCTTACTTTTTCTCAAAGCCTTGAGTATTTCAGAATCTATGTTGACAAAGATACAGTATCTCTCCCTAGATGTATTAAAAAAAATATTACAGTAAACATGGCTTGCTCATTTGATTTCATTCATTTCAGTCTGCGGTAACTTCTGTAACTTACAGATCAGTGGTGGCTCCAAGGACAGAGATGTGACTGCAGCTTTTTTGACTAAATAAGGAGCTCAATGCCAGGAGCCACAGTGTGGCCAGCAGCCATCAAGAATGCTTTGCCTTTGTGTGTGTGTGTGTGTGTGTGTGTGTGTGTGTGTGTGTGTGTGTGTGTGTATTTGTCTGGTCAAGGGAGAATC
>JAPTGZ010000026.1:25300677-25315351 GCA_029814645.1 Fowleria isostigma | reverse complement strand
AATATACCTGACACTATGGTAATGTTAATTTTGGCAACTTCAAGTGAAAACAGCAACTTTTGATATGCTGAAAAATGTGAACATTTTTAATGTAGTTTTTTTTTTTTTACCCTACGTAAACAAGATGTTTTTTATTAAGAGTTTGGTGAAAATAGCTGAAATTTACAAATGCCTCTGCATGGCCTCCAAGTACTAGAAATATCCTTTCCATCCACATATTACACTAATATGCCAGGTCAATGTAGGCCCACTCATTAGCATCAGAACATTTTTTTTTTTTTTTTACCCTACATAATTGCTTGACCATACCCAATGACTTTGTGTTGTTCTTAACAAAAGTGCATTTTGGGAAGTGTACATTGTCTACTTGTGTGTGTGTGTGTGTGTGTATGTGTGGCCATCTATTACAGAGCATAATGCAGCAACATTCATATCTCCTTAATACATTCATTACATTTGAGGGTTAATGGTTGTTTTTAAAGTTGTTTTAAGGGTAAGTTTGTGGAAAGGACAAGGTTTACACAACCAAACAAAACACCAGCACAATGTTGGTACAGCTGTAAGTGATGACTTTGACATTTCTCACACAGAGAAGTAAACAGCTGTTCTAACAGATCTTTCTTTTGAATATTCAGATATAACAGTGACAACCAATATGACGTCGTTGCCAGTGAGAGACTTGGCAGGTCTGAGTCATACCAGGAGCAGTATGTGTTTGTGTATAGGTGGGTTTTATCATGAATCTACACTCATGAAAACTGTCCATTAAAAGCATACAGAGTCAGCACAGTGTGTTCCTTAATGTGCACAGGACTCGCACAGTGTCAGTGATGGGACAGTATCAGTATCCAGATGATCGTTCAGGGGATGTAGATGCTTTTGCCCGAGAGCCCTTTATTGTCCGCTTCAAAGCTCCAACAACTGGTGAGCTCACTGACCTTAAGAAATCTGATCCAAGGTCTGCAAAAGCATCTTGAAGTTACACTTAAACCTATGACTCTCTCCCCTTATCTTTACATTCAGCAATAAAGGAGTTTGTTCTCATACCTCAGCACACCGCTCCAGCCAACGCTACCAAGGAGATGGATGCTCTGTATGATGTTTTGCAAGTTATGAAGAGGAAATGGAGGACTGAGGTAAAAGCTCACTTTGTTTTGCTGAATTTTAGTTCAACACCTGCAAAAACATGGCTTCATAGCACTGTTGGAGATGAACAATGAACTTTGTTGTGTATTTGTAAAGAATGTGATGCTTCTCGGGGACTTCAACGCTGACTGCGGCTACCTCGCCAAGAAGAATAGGGGGAAGGTGCGCCTGATTACAGACGAGAATCTTTTCTGGCTTATCGGAGATGATGTTGACACCACTGTGCGGGCGTCCACCTCCTGTGCCTATGACAGGTGAACTCACACTCATGAATCTTTCATAGAGCTCATGAAAAAAATACAAGTTTAATTCATGTGTAATATTTCATTGGACTGTCTTTAGCTTTGATTTACACCCTTACCAGACCATACTTTATGGGTCATTCCAGAATTGGAGGACAATTTAGGCATCAAAATATTAAAATAAAAAAAAAAAAAATCAATACATTAATCCATAAAGTTTTGTCATGTATTTAATAAAACCAAGTAATAAACCACCAAATAATTGGGTTTGTCCAGCTCAAGCATTGAAAGTACACTTTTTATTAGATGTTTTAATTTGTTGTGCACTATGCTTAGTGCAACTATGTTATGAATACTCCAGAACCGGAAAAAATACATAAAAGAAAAATCTAGTAATAAATCCTTCACCATTTAATAAAGTCACAGGTTACATTAAATAATCATTTAATTTCAGATAAGAGTTGAATTATCTTAATTTAAGCAACTTTTGAAATTTAGCTTGCTCAACTTTTTAATATCATTCAAACATTGACATCTGCAACGTACCTGGAAGAAGAGAAAAAATGAAAAGAATATGGAAAACATTTAAAACAAACTCTACTAAACTATACATGTATATCTCATTTTACTACAGATGATGCATTGTCTCCTGAGTAAACTGAAGGGATGCTTTGTTATTCTAACATTACAGGGTTGCATGTTATAGGATTGCAAATCTGTGCTAAGGTTAGCTTTCTTTCAAAACAGATGCTAGCTGTGGAATGAAATGATACTGTTAGCAGCAGGGACATACTTAGTTATATTAATAAATACAAAAGACTTTGAATTAAGTTGTCTTATTCTGATACTGAGTATTACGGGGTTGTGTTAGTAAGAGTCAAGGTAAAGATGATTGGAAAAATCTGAAAAATAAGAGATAATTTAACTTTGGTCTCGCCATGGTGTTAGCATAGGGTTTGATGATGTCATTTCCTCTGTGTCATGTGAATCACTATTTTTTTCTTCTTCAGCCATGTTAAATAACTTTACGTTACAGGGTTGCACACATGTTGTGGGGCACAATTTCAGTGCATAATTACTTCTATCCAAAATATTTTGATGATTAAATTAATTGTTTTATCAGTTATAACAGACATATATCAACAATATCATACAAAAAAGTGTATTTATAACATATAAATTTATATTTGACATGTAAGGTTATCATCTAAGAAGGTGGGACAAGAGAAAAATGCCATTTTAGGAGGTGTTTGAGATCTTTTTGGTATTTTGAATGATATTTTCAAACACTTTTTACTACAACTATATTTACATTTTGTCTCAAGACAGCAATAATTTTCACAAGTGCATGTGTTGGTGTTTTTTGTATGGATTGTTTGAATTTTTTTGGGTGGGACAGAAAATGTCCTCCAATTCTGGAATGACCCTTATACCATTCAGTACTAATATAGTATGACAATGAATGTCACAACACCTTTTACATCCATAGCTGCATTCAATTTTCATCAAGATCCTGTAGTGATAATGGAGAATCAGACAGCTGTGTAAAGCACATCCCAGAGGTTCTCAATGGGATTCAGATCTGGACTCTATAATGGCCACCCCATGTGTAGAAATTATACATGGTCTCTTTCACAATTTGAGCCTAATGTGGCATCCAGACATTGTCCAGTCTTTATACTCTCTAACAAACTGATGGTTGTTTAAGAAATGAGAAGCCACTCATCACATCAGTTAAAGGGTTAAAGAACATGATTACATCAGTGAAGTAATTATTAAATGGATGAATCTGAACCATTTACTTTGTTAAATCAGAATCAGAATACACTTTTTTTGTTATGGTTATTACACAATAAATACACATAAAAATAGAATAATCTTAAGTATAATATTCATAAGCTGCAAATAACAAGGTTCAGTTTCAAAGTGCTGATTTGCCGAAAAGCATTTGAAATAGTATATGGATAGGCACTGTCTCTATAAAGCATGACAGTAAAATTCAGGGTTTTGTGATTGTAAGGTCAGTAATAAGCTGAGTATGTCTTAATTTGGTTGTTTTAGGTGTCTCCTGTGTTTAGTCTCATATTACAGAAGGAAAGTTGCAGAAACAAGACAAGATAAAAACAATGGGACAGTTTAAAACAATAATCAAAGAAAAAAAAAATATATATATGTATATATTAACACAGCCTCTAATTTTGACCTTAACTCTACCAGTAATTGGTTTACTTTATCCTAATATTTTATATTTATTGAGTATCTTTAATTTTAAGCATCCTTTTAAATTTAGTGACTGACGTGCATGTTCTTAATTCTTTATCAGCTGTTACTCTGTTGAAATCATAATTTCACAGACATCACTTTGTGTTTGCTTCTATCAACTATATTCTTAACAGGATAAATACTTATGTTGTAACAAACCTGGATGTCAGTGTTGAGACTTACACTTAATGTCACAGAGTTTACTGGATTTCTGTATAACTGCACATTTCGAACCCTGAGATTTGACATATGTGTCTAACTTGGTGCGTTTTTTCAGGATTGTTGTGCATGGGGAGAAGTTTTATAAGCAAGTTGTTCCTTCTTCTGCCAAACCCTTTGACTTCCAAGAAGCATACCAGCTCACGGAGGAGCAGGTAACACTATGACTGTGTGACTCAACAATATTAATGTAAAACAAACTAGATCTTTGTAGATATGTTCTGCTGTTCCTAATCCATTTGTTCTTCTTGAATCTGTTCAGGCACTAGATGTCAGTGACCATTACCCTGTGGAGGTCCTGATCAGATCCATGGCATCCAGAGTCTCCTTCAGCCTCCTTCTCCTTTTCCTCACCCTTACATTCACCTGCAGCTAATACAACCTGAGCCTGAAGAATGGGTTCTTGCATAGATTACAGTTCAACCAAAGTGCTTCTCCTGGACACATTTTGAGGCCTTATATCATTTCATTTTTGCATCCAGTTCAGGACAACTTTGGACACCATTTGCAGTCCGCTTTGTCGAACATCAGTGTTTGCACTCCAGTGAAATATCCTTCAGTATTGGGTTCAAAGTTTAGATAACATTACACAACTGTCTGCACATGCATTTATCCTCATCTGTATTGGTGTGAAAACGTAGAGATCATTAATATTTAAGACTACTTTAGTGGGTAACAATACAAGAGATATGTAGCAGATAAGATGTGGGTTCAACTGGTTCAACTGTCAGTCATCAGTTTGCTACTGGAGCGTAACTGGAAAACCATTCAATAGTTTTGTGATTTTGTCATTTCATTGTCATGTCATTTCAAACAATTCAGTATTTTTCTAGTAAAATGCACAAAAACTACTACTCTCATCCTTAGTTTTTTTCAAAGTTCAACCGGACTGGTTTTGATTCTCACCACCCACTGGAACACAGATTGGGGGTCATCAGAACCCTCGATCACAGAGCAAAGGAAAGCCATACAAAGGCCAAAGGGAAGGAAAAGGAAGATCAGCAAGTCATGGAAGCACAGAGGTAACCCTAACTGAGCCTTCCTCAAAGGCAAACCAAGGACCCAAGAAAAGAGAAAAAGACAGAAAAAGGAAAAGGCGTCCTCATTCCTTACACTATTGGAGTCTCTGATAAACTCTGATTTTAAACTAACACTGTAGCCCAGTATACTTCAAATCCACCAACACCCTGAGATACACTCAGAGTGTTGGTGGAGAGGCAGAGTGACATTGTGTATAATGTTCGTTGTAATGAGGAGTGCGGAAACCAAGCGCCATTTTCACACTGGGTAGACAGAAGGTGGTGGCGTGGGAGAAATTCTGTAGCTATCCAACAAGTGTAGAAGTGACAAACCCTCACATCATCAGCTGAGTGACTGTTTTGTTCACAAGCAATACTTTTATCTGTTATGTTTGAGACAAAGAGAAGAATGACCTTTGTTGTCCCTGATATAACACTGAGTGGTTCGGTCCATAAGACAAGCCTGTACTGTGTGGATGTGAGTCTTTTTCAGGAGACAACAGGAGCACCATTTATGGTCTCATGGTGATTAGGTCACGTCCGGTCTTGGGTATGGATTGCTTTCATGTTTTCCACGCTGGAATCCACACAGTCTGTACCCAGGACTACCTTCTCAGCTGGACTTGGGTACGGTACTCGTACATGGAACGTTTACATTCATGTTGATAAAATTAAGTTGGCGTCCAGCATACTTGGGTACGGACTCAGATACCCAGTGTGAAAACACCCTCAAACACAATATCCACTAACCACCCTGAAACTCAGGATCACCCCTCCAAGACCCTGACACTTAGGATCATTAACATATGGGGAAAACAACTTACAGACCACACCCCTACAGCTTTATATGTCTGCTTTACACCACCACCAAAGAAAAGAAGAACGAAAACCAATCCAGTTGAACCTCGAAAATAACTAAAGATGATGGATGACCTGTACAAATGAAAACCTACACAGACTTCTTCTCTCCTGTCAGCACGTGAAACACACATCAGTATTAAGTACCAGCTCCATTCACTGATGACCCTTCTTGATTTTGTAGAGGTCCTGACCATATGCTAAGTTCAATGCCTCAGTTTTGGGGAAATTCCAAACTGGGGTCAAAATAAAAATGCATGGCATTGAGAAAAAAGGGGGAATGCAAACACAATGAACTTTATATCCAGGTGTTATAAATCTGGGCACATATTAGGATTATCTGTCATTATTAGATTATTGTATTTGTGATAACATCATCACACTCCTTAAAATGATCTGAAACATTTAGTGATCTCTGGATTTTACCTGCAGTATAATGACTTTGATTGTACTCATGTCTTTTATGAAAGAAATGAATGCACTGCAAATGCAATTGTTGAGATTTTAACATATTTAATACATTTGTTAATAAATTGTTTAATGTTTTTCTTTTTGGTATTTTGTCATTGTGTTAAACACAGCGCTGTGTTTATGTACTGTATATACATATTAGAATTCTCCTTCATTTTGATTTTTTTTTTTACTAAAAGTGTTAATATCTCTTTTTAGAGCTTTATCATGACGTACCTTCTTGCTGTATGTGATCTGAATTTGTTGTATGTGGTCATATGTACATAAATAAAAACTCCACATTATCACTACATTATTGTCTTGTCTTTGGGACATTTGCATCTCTATATTTGAGTTACCTCTTTATGTTCTGTTATCCCATTTCTTCATTATTGAACATACAGCACACCACTATTTATCAGAAAAGGAAAGAAAAACCATGTGATGTTACAGACATTATATAAAACATGTTGCCTCTAAATATTTTTATTCCCTAAAGTATTAATTTGTGCATGAAAATGACCACTGCATCCAAAGTGATTTGAGGTTAATACTGTTTAGAGAGTGTTTGGTTATTTTTTTTTTTTTTATTATATAACCAGTTTTGTCAGCAGGGTAACAGAGTTCAGGTTTGTTTTCATTAGCGCACACACTGTCCTAGATATGAAAGAATAAATACTGAGCCGCCTGTTGCATCCAAAGTCAGTCTCACCAAGTCCATCACCATGCTGCGCCTCTGCATCACAGTCTGTGAGTACTGATAAATTTACAACAATAAGTAATTCTGTCGAATCTGTGGCAAAGGATGAAACACTTTGTAGTTAAATGCATATTGTTTCTGTTATATAGTAAAATAAGACTAGTTAACTGTTCTGTTTTCTCTCCAGTGTTGGCAGCAGTTTGCTTGCTGTTGGGTGCAGGTAAATATTTGCATTCAGTTTTTATGTTAAGAGAAAATGCAAATACATTGTTCTGTATGCTTTTGTGTTATATTTATCTTTTTTACTTGTGGTTTTAGGTGTCTCTGCAACAAAAGTTACCACATGTGGCGCCCATGTCCAACGTCTCAGCTGTGGTAGGACTCTGATTTTCTCTATAACTGTTATGGAATATTTGGATAAAAGTTTCTTTGAGATTGTAGCTTTTCAGCTGATAGTACAATTTAGGAAAATCAATTGATTCCTGCAAAGTAGGCAAAGACATAATACACTGTTGTCCATAAAGTTGGAATAATTTATTCATATTTATATATATCAGCAATCACCTTTGACCTGGTATTATAATTACATACTGTGTTTCAGTTACACTTTATCTGTCACAAATAAATCACAATCATTTTATGAGAAGAGGAAAAAATATTTTATTCCAACTTTATGGGCAACCATTTATGCACAACCCCAATTCAGACAAAAAAACTGTATAAAAAAAGAAATAAAATAAAATTTACTGTATCTCGCATGTCATTGTAGACAGTATGAACACATGATGTTTAATGTTTTATTCAGCTACCTTCACTTTATTTGATAATCCATTCATTTTTCACATTCAGGCTGTAACACATTTAAGAAAAAATGGAATGGGGCTAGTAATGAGTTAAAGTAATGAAATAACAGTTTAATTAAAAACAAATGATGCAAAAAGATGGTTAAAACAATGATTTGGTACAAAAGCAGCATCCAGGAAACATCTAGTATTGTAGGAGCACACATGGATGGTTAGTTTTTCAACAAATTAATCAGAAAATTATCAAAATATTTAAAAACAATATTCCTTGGACAGACTTTTAGACTTTTCAGGTTTTAGATATTTCACCCTCCACAGTGCAGAAGAATTAAAAGACGCAAAAAATCTCAATTTAGCCTTGTCTATAAATGATGGTAACACATACTTTATGCAATAGAGAATAAGAGTAATGTGCAATATTTTAATGTGCAATAGCTGGAATGGAAGATGAGCATTACAGTTATGTGTTATAGCGACAGAGGGATATGTGCAGTTTAAGAGTGTGCAATAACGATAGTGGGATATGTGTAATAGCAACCAGGGAAATTTGTAATATAACCATGTGTAATAGCAACAATGGGATATTTATAATACAATCGTGTGCAAATCTTAATCAGGTCATGCTTGGTGGCTTGCCTTGGTCCCCCTGTTTTTGTCTATTTGTGTGCATTACGTTTTGCTTGTTTTTCTTTTTGTATGTCTTAGTTCAGTTATGGTATTATGTTATGTGTAAGTTGCCTGGGGTTTTTTACCTGTCAGTGGGACTCGAGATGGAAATTAGCTGAATGGCTATAATCTGTCATATTTAAATGTTCATTAATGCAAACTGTCCCATTTTTAAAATAAATAAATCATTTATTCATCTTTACTGAGGAGACTTTTGTTAAGCACTACTGTGGAACACACTTCAATAAACACTGTTATTATTCACCAAAAAACCAAATTTTTGATATTTTGAACTGGATTATTTTTTTTTTGGACTTGATAAAAACTATGAGGCTATAAAATATTGACCTATGCAGTGTAGTTGTATATATTTGACAAATTAGCCATACAGTCAACACTGACAATGAACATGTCAATCATAGAGTTTCTGTTGGAGATTCAGTCTACTGCATCTTGTATTTAGCATTTTGTTCTTTTGTTTTCTTACCCTCATCCTCTGTGCTGTTTGACAGACGAAGGAGTGATCAGTGTGCAGACAGCGCTGTATGGACGTGCAGACTCTGACACCTGTGGCACCGGAAAATCTCCAGAGGAAGTTGCAAACACAGCGTGTGCTCTGGAAGGTGCTCTGGATGTCCTCAAGACAAGGTCCACATCTTAGAAAATAAATCTGCAAGGCATTTTGAAACACTTTGATAAATAGGAATATATGTTGCCATGTTTGCAGGTTCTGAAGTAGGGCCCAGTCAGGGGACTATGAACATGTCGGGTGAAAAATAAACTTTAAGATAAACCTATTTTGTTATTTGAAGTTTGCAGCCCTAAAACCAACTTTACTGTTTCTAAATGATGTCTACAAAAAAAAAAAAAAATTGATTTTCATTTTTTAAAGACTGTATCTGCCGTCCACATTCACATTTTTGTCTCATACTTTACTTGCCCAACAGAGTCTTGGTTTATATCTCAGCTTTAATGATTACAAGTTCTAAACATTATTTGTACTTATAATTATTTATTCCAAGCATAATATTGGGATACTATTAAATAATTTGTACTTGACAGATAATTTTGATTCCCAGCCTTGAGGATGTGAGAATTTTCCCCACGTAACCAAATCACCTTACCCTACGCAACCAACTTCCCCTCATATTGATATCCCCCAATCTTAGACTGATCATTTTCTTTCTCCAAAAATTGTAGAAGTTGCAGTCAATAATATACCTGACACTATGGTAATGTTAATTTTGGCAACTTCAAGTGAAAACAGCAACTTTTGATATGCTGAAAAATGGGCCAATTTTTAATGTTTTTTTACCCTATGTAATTGAGATTCCGTTAAAAATGGCTGAAAATGGCAAATGTCTTTACATGGCCTCAAAGTATTGGAAGTGCCCTTTCCATCCATGTATTACACTTATATGCCAGGTAAATGTAGGCTGACTCTTTATCATCTGAACAATTTTTTTTTACCCTATGTAACTGCTCGATCATGCCCAGTATTAATTTGAGGAAGTAAAACTAAAAGTAGCTTATTTTTGAAAATGTGGACGAATCTGCTTCAGTGATGATGAAAAAAACCCAATGACACATGTTCTTCTGTCTTGTCCTCAGGTGTAATGGGAAGACTTGGTGTGAAGTGAGTCCAGATGTCTTTGATTCTGATCCCTGCAGTGACACCTTTAAATACCTGGAGTCCACCTACAGCTGTGTCCCAGCAAGTCAGTCTCCTGTCTGCACCCAAGTAATGCAAAACTGACTTAATAACTTTCATAATCCCTCAACTAATGTGAATGGTGTTATTTTTTGCAGCTCACCTAGTCGTATGTGAACACTCTCTGGCACACCTGCGTTGTGGTGAGAAAAGATTTTGCATTATTCCAAAGCAAAAGTCACAAAAACATTTCCATGTCAATCCTTTCTTTGGTTTGCCTGAAATTCAAATAGGATTTTCTCAGTGCTTGTTAATGTTCTCCCTGCTCTTTTGCTCTCAGATGAGGGACAGGTCATTTCTGTCTGCGGTGCTGACTACGGACGCCGTGACCATGAAACATGCTCTTTCAGACGTGATCCTGCTCAGATCCAAAACGCTGACTGCTCACACCCAACTAATAAAGTGGCTGAAAGGTAAAGTTACCCACATTACTAGAAAAGATCTGCTTCAGAGATTAAATGTGTGAAATTTTACATACTTCAATAAGATTAACTGACATATGACAAAAGTTCTGGTTACCTGATGCTTTTAGTGTAAATGATAAAGTGTTGGTACACATCTATACTGTTGCACAAAAAGATGGAATAAATATTTTTACCTCTTCTCATGAAATGATCATGTAATTTATTCTTTATCAATACAGTGTAACTGGGACTCAGTATGTGATCGTTAAACCTGGTCAAAGGTGATTAATGATGTGTATAAATAGAAATAAAAATAGGAATGTGTTTTCCAACTTTTTGGGCAACAGTGTATATTGGTATAAGTACATTTATACTCTAGATTTAGGAATCTTCCACTAGAAAGAACCTGTAAAGTGAATGTATTGTAATGTACCTAGTGTTTTAAAGTAGATCTGGTACCTCTGAGACAGACTCCATTAGAGTAAAACCCCTTCTTGCATTAATTCCCTCAATTTCACATTTTGACCAAAGACTGTATTTTGGAGTCTACTACTTCAATTCTGGAGATACTTTATGTACAGACTAGTGCATTTTCTCAGAATAAGTACCTGGTTATGGTTTGTGAAAATCAAAGTGAACAAATGGTGCCCAGTACAACAAACCCCACGCCTCGCAGATATTTCATTCACTATAAGTAAATTGGAAGATTTTAAAAATTCATTAAAAATTTGAACTTTGACCTACTGTTCCCAAAATATAATGACATCTATTCTGGGTCACTGGCAATCTATAAGCCAAATTTGGTATGAATCCAACCAATAGTTGTTCTGCTACAGACATCTAAAATTTGGTCCATTGTAAGTAAATGGACAAAAAAAAAAATTAAAATTTATAAAAATGTTTAACTTTGACTGACTGTTCCTAAAATATAATGACATCTATTCTGGGTCACTGGCAATCTGTAAACCAAATTTTGTATGAATTCAACCAATAGTTTTGCTGCTAGAGTATTAACAAACAAAGAAACAAAGAAATATACAAACCAAACCAAAAACAATACCCCTTGCCTCTTGGTAAGTACATTTATTTGAATGCCACCCCACTTCATCTGCTCTCAAATGACACCCAGATGTCTTTTTCGTTCACAGCTGTGACGGGAAAAGAACCTGTACCATGAGAGCTAGTGACTCTGTGTTCGGCGAGCCATGTCCTAACACCACCGCGTACCTGGAGCTAGCTTATACATGCCAAAGTAAGTCCTTCTCACTAATGATGAAGCTGTGTGAAGCTGATGAAGTGCATTTGGATACCTAACAAAATCTTTTTGTCATTTTATTTTCAGGTCCTACAACACCAAAGGAGTAAACACAGAGGAAACACAAGGACTCTACGAAGTAACATTTCCGCACAGAATGGATATTCTTTCCACCAATGCTTTATGATCATGAAATCATCCTAAATAACACTGTCAAGTCTGTGGAGCTCACTTATCATTTAGGCTGTTTATTCAGGAAATGCTTTATATCCCTACAGACTCACTCATAATTCCAAAGTTGCTCTAATTTCACACAATACACAAACATCAATAAAATAAATTAAATAAGAACATGTGTTGTAAATTTCTGTGATTATGAATAACTACTATAAAAGTGGAGAAAATGCCATGATTTGGTCATGTAAATATTAACATGGATGTTTGAGGGGAGATTTATGACTAAGTGGACTCAGTGACTCAAGGCTAAAGCTTTCAGGTGACTAATTTCCAAAATATATATTTTTAAGAACACTGATAAATTATACAGATCCCGTATCTTAAGGCTATTTATTTGAAACCCTAAAGACCTATTATTATTTTTTTAATTTCTAAATTATTTTTGTTTTCTCTACATTTAATTTTTCCTAAGTAATTTTTGAACTATTTTTATTTGATGCTCTTTATTTTCCAGTGCACATCAGGTATTTTCCTATATTTAATTTACTGATCATGTACATGTTCTATCCAAACAGAGAAAACTGAGGTAAAAATTACTTTTACAGCAAAATGTATCATTAACATAAAAACAAGCTTCTATAACCACTGTAATTTATCAAACAACATGGATTTTAAAGATGACGTCATTACGTTGAACTACGTATTTATGATAGACGCATGGCATTTTCAGGAGTTCTGGGGTATATCTTTACTTTCAATCCACAATAATAAGACTGAAGCAAACTGAAGATGGTTCAGTCAAGAGGCTGGTGATTTCACATGCACTGACATACTGTAGCATAGGCTGTGTATCTACATGTACTTTCAGCCATCGTGTCCCATTTTAATATTTGTCATGCAGTTAATATTTAGTATTTTAATATAAAATGGTTTTCAATACAATAACCTGTTGCTATATTTACATTTTTAACATGAAAAATATTGACTTTACTCTGAGAATAAAGCTACAGGAGTCAAAATCAGGGAAAAAATATCCATAATCTGAAAACACATCTTTCTTCTGTGAATCTCTACTCTCTGTCCACATCTAAAAACTAAATGGAAATACTGTTAACCCTATGCTACTTAACATCATTGGGAAAAAGGGAAAGCAGTTTTCAAAGCTACTGGGTAGAGCCGTTGGGTCACGTCTGAATGTTTCTTTACAGCAGTGAACACTTGAGCTGTCATTTCCCACCAGTCATCTGCATATAAGCAGTGGCGCCCACAAGGTTTCAGTCAGGGCGTTCAGTAAACGATAGTAAACCACATGCATATATCTTACATGTCTCCGGTGCAGCCAACATAACCACATACAAATATTGCGTATTAAAATTCCACTTCTCCTGCATGGCACAACAGCTGTGTGTTTGACAAAACTCATCTAGGAGTTTGGCACATTGGAGAAAAACATGCAGATAAATCTACCGACATTTGCAAAAAGTGTCTTACATTCTTAAATTTTTGATGCTCATTGGAATGTGACTTGGTTCAAAGTGTGTGTATTAACAGTAAGTGAAGACAGCTCGGAGGTGTTAGTCTTTTACATGAGCCTGAACTCCATTTAGTCCCACTGACATTACAAATGCTCCACCGTAGCACCGTGTCAGTCATTTAGATTTACACCTGTAACTGTCCTGCAGATTCAAAAACAACCCTGGTGGATAACTGGGCTGGTTTTTATCTGTAAAATCCTCAGATTACAAAAAACCCCAAAAACAAAACTCTCTCCATTATGCTCTCGGTATCGGTCACACAGCTGAGGACATGTGAGAGGTGTGTTGTGCGGTAGTTATGGTCAGTGAAACTTCAGTAAACTTTGTTTCATTTCTTCTTTGATCATCTATGAACTTAGCTACTGCATTTGTTGGATCAGTTTTAGTTTTTTCCTCATGTCCCTGTAAAAATTGTGGCTGTGGCCCAACGATGCCTGCAGTCAGGATCATGCTAACAACGTTGACAACTTGAACTCAGCCAATCTCTGGATTTATGATGTCACCTGAAAGATCATTCCCGCTGTTCCAAAAACAGGGTACAGTCCATAAGGTGTTTCAGGATGTCCTGGCTTCTTCTGATTCTCATGTTTCCTCTGCTTGTTCACAGATGCAAATGCACCCAAAATTCATCAAATGTTTTCAGATACACTGCTCACATGATATGTTGCTCAGAGCCTTGATGCTGGCTTATTTCATGTCCATCTACTTGTTAAAAACTACACAGCAGAGAGCTTGTTATACTAGCTGTTAGTCTCTCAGAGTGCATGTAATTACAAACTTTTAAAATGTTGCACAAAACCATTTCTGGCCTTTGTTAGTGACTAGAGTTTGGGTGTAGGTCTTTCCTTCTCTTATTTTTCTTTTCTCTCTAAAAGGTTGTCTGGAAAATGGAATTTTTAGTAGAATACCAACAAGATCCGGTGTTGTGGTTACAGTGGATGACATTTTCTTTTTGCTTAAATTCATGTTCATACATAAGGTTTCATTATGGATATTGGGGATAGCCCAGGGCCCATTCCTGGGCCCGACAGACATCCTGGCATTTAACATCAAAATTTGATTGGCTGATGATTCTGTCAATCAAATGTGAAGTCTTTCAAAGAAAGGCTGGTGGTATCTGTAGTGCTGGTCCCAATGAGCTGGCTTAATGGAATCGGTGAATTCAAAAGGGGCCCAAGTCCAAGAAATAGGTTTTTGCAGAAAATCAAATAAATTGCATATCTCAAA
>JAPTGZ010000026.1:25267221-25288282 GCA_029814645.1 Fowleria isostigma | reverse complement strand
GTATCATGTGACTAAAACAGACAGAAAAGAAAACATGGAATGTCTAAAAGCACTATTTTTGTCAGTACAATGTCATATTAATGAAGTAAAAACTTCTGTGATTTTGGTTATTATTGAGAAAACCATGGAAAATGTATAGATATCAGCTCCTAAATTAAACTCTTATGAGCTATTTTTGTTGTTAATATCATATTTGTCCAAATAAATGTACTGTTAGTTGTACCAGGCATTAAAATGATCAAGAAATTGAAGAAAATTGAAGAAAGACAACGTGGTCTAATATTTTTTTTCCATGACTGTATTTTTAAATATGCATCATTATTTTGTCAAAAATCCCTTCAGTGCAGTGTTTACTGTCTGACATTTACCCGCTCCACAAGTCTCTGAGGAAGAAGATCTTCTACAAACTGCTTGAGGTGCTCCTTTGCTACAGCATAATGGAAAAACGTGACTTTTCCATTGATGACTCCAAGTATTGAAGGGGTACGATGTGCACCGAGGTGGTTGGCTAACCGTCTCTCATATCCAACATCCACCACACCTATTCCAACACCTGTAAAGACAACACATGAACAAACAGACATGTACTGTTCAAAGCAATCTAATGGATTTGAACCATATGAGTGATCTGTAAGTTTAGTCCTAACCTAAAGACTCCATCTCCTGCACCACCTCTTTCCAGACAGGCTCAATGTGGATGCAGCTGAAGCACCAGTCTGAGGTGATCTTGATCAGATATGGTCTCTTATAGCTATCAGGTACCACATCATTGACGTACTGGTTAAAGTGCAATGTGTACTTGCTGTCTGCAAAGTCTCTGTGATTCTTGCTATTGAAGGGAAAGTTGAAGAAGGATTCATCAAAGTAAAAGCTGTCATGGCGGTGACCGTAGCGACTACTGCCATATGGTTGGGTGTCATCAGTCTGTCCGTAGCGGTCGTAATTGGCACGTTTGTCCTCATTGGATAAGATCTAAACAGCAGGCAGAACAAATGGCAGTACATACATTTTACAAATACATACATTTCATGTATTTTGACTGAATTGTGATTCACAATACATATAAACATTAATTCTGAAGTGGGTTAAATTTTTTGTTGAGCCAAAGCTGTGCAAGATATTACAAAAACTCTTGAAAAAACATGGACCCCTAAAGACTTAAGTCCACTAAGCAGAAAACACTAACTAGATGAGTAATATTACACTGGTGTTTGTTAAAATGAAATAAATGTAATAGGAACAGTGCCCAAGCAGTGTGCTAAAAAAGCTGAACACTAAACCTAAACAACATACAGTTGTGGAAAAACATATTAGACCATCAAAAGTAATCAAAAACAACGGTTATGCAATCATGTACTAACTCCTGTGTGTATCATATGACTAAAACAGACAAAAAAGAAAACACGGAATGCCTAAAAGCACTGCTTTTGTTGGTAGAATTCCATAGTGATCGATGTAAGAACTTATGTGATTTTGGTTATTATCAAGAAAACCATGGAAAATATCAGCTCTTAAACTCTTGAGTCATTTTTGTTGTTGTTATTATATTTGTCCACACAAATGTACCTTTAATTGTGCCAGGTATTAAACTGAACAGGAAATTAAAGAAAACATGTATTTAGTCCTTCACTGCATCCCACTCACAACAAATGTTGTCACACTCAGTATGTCTGATAAATTGTCCTGCCCTAGTTTCAGTGCATTGATGAGTAACATTGTAAAAATGACTAACCTCATAAGATTTGGTAATCTTGATGAACATATCTTCAGCCCCTGGACTTTTGTTCTTGTCAGGATGCCTTGAAGAGAAGATGGTGCTTTCTTCAGTCGTACTCATTATTAACTGTGACTACAAGCATCCTTTTACAATGAACCTGGTATTAGTGACTGGTTTGTTATTGATGTCAGTGCTGTGTGACAATGTTTACCATTCTTTAGCCAGACGTTTGTACACCTTCTTGATCTCAGCCTGGCTTGCACTCCTGGTTACTCCTAAGATCTGGTAAGGGTCCACCTCTGGCCCAGCATCAGCTGATCCTGTCAGGAGCACTGGGAGGAGAACCACCACAGCAGCCAGTGACAGAGACATCGTCGACACTGCCATCACAGTTACCTTCAACAAAAAGGAACAACTATCGGCATCAAGTTTGGCTAATCCAGGATGGTCGGGCCTGAAATCGTGACCTAGGTTTTGCTGGTAACTTTAAACAGAATGCAACACATAAAAAAAAAAAAACTGACGATGTAGCCTTTTAAGATGATGAAAGCTATACCCAATGACAAAAGAGCGGCTAAAACAGAGGCTACAGGCTAGGGTAATGATATGCCAGATAGCTAAAACTGCATCAGACGGAACAATATTATCATGTACTGACTACTACACGGATAGCGGCTTTATTCCTGGAGGATGAAACGTTCGCGCAGTTTCTCCATTAACGCCACCAACGTTACATTAGACGCGTTGCTACGGTGGCTACAGGGTTAGCTATCGTCACGCAACACACACACACTCCTGTCACCTCACACCGATGCGGTCAGCCGGTACAACGCCACATGTTGGGTGAAGGGTTGGATATTCTTCAGGTTGTTGGTTAACGCTGATGTGAAAAGACAGCTGTTGGAAAGGGTGTGTTCAACAGCATCCCACAGCTCCTCCAGGGCAAGCGGCAAGCAGGCAACCTGCTGCTGAAGCAGGAGTAGAAAGGGGCGGGGCCAGGGGCCGAAAGGGCTTTTGGGAGTTTGAGTATTTCGTACTTTCTTTGCCTTGTTTGGGGTATGCTCGGTTTATTGTTTGACGCGTACCGTATATTTTGTAGTGTGTGTTCTTTACTGAGATGCCTTGTTGCGGTAGTACGCGATATGAGAAATTTAACGCCTCTTGCTATTTTTCGCCCTCTCTTTGATTTGACCAATCATAAGACACGGTGATGTAAACAAGGAAGTGTCTAAAGCAATCGAGCTTTCTGACAAAACGGGAACTTCACGGTAAATTTAAGATTTTATTTCATTTTCACAAGTAAAGGGGAATTGTTTCACATATTTTCAGTACACAGACTGATCGTGTAAGAATAACGCTGCGTTTCTTTGTTAGCCTGTCTCCCTCAGGTCGATGAATAACAATGGACGAAAGACACAAGAAGATTCTCCAGCGAAACAGAACCAATCTGGTGAGAGGATTGGATCCATCTAACCTCTACGATAGTCTTCTAGAGAAAGGAGTTTTCACCGAAGACATGATCGATGAGATAAAGGTAGGGCATCTGTCAAGACCTTTGGCGTTCATGGAATATTTTTGAACAGATTTAATATACAAGTTGCCAGTACTATGCCTGTGCTTCATATTTCCAAATCTGTCTCAGTATTTCCTATCATGTGTCTCCTACAACGTAATAATTGAATGTGGTTTGTTACACATGTAAGAGTTAATACCGATGAAGAACTTTACTCATTCATAGTAATACGTTGGTTAATTTGTCACAATATGGTTCAAAGGTAGGGCCAGGTACAAAGGAAACCACATTACCATTTAATTTGCTATATTTGTTTTTCTAAATAATGCTTACAGAGTAATTTCTATCAGAGGTTTAATGTATTAATAGATGCAAGTCAACAAAAATACATAACATAAACTGAATCTAGTTTATTCACGTTATAATCAGTGTTGTGAGGGTTACTTTTTAAGTGTATGCTATAGATTACAGAATAGATGCCCAAAAAGTAATGTTACATTACTCAATCTGTCATAATCTGAATATTTGGATTACTGTCACATTTTCTTGTATTTTAATACTATTTGTATGACTGTAGTAAATCACACCATGCTTACTATGTTGTAAACAGAATTATTCTTGTATGTTCTGTTTTAAAGCTGGTTGAAAGTATTAGGCCTCAGCCTCAAAAGCAACAAATGAACATGTGATGTACTAGTACAACCCAAAGTAACTTATTGGTATTTTGTCTGGTTATAGAACAAGAGTACAAAAAGTCCCAAACTTAAAATCTTCACATCTGTATTCTTCTCGTTGAACTGTGCGGTACTACTGCGTTCTCCTTCCTTATCGCTCTTTAATGTGAAATACTACTTGTATTTCCAATCAAGTTATGCATTCTTCTTGCTCTGCCTCCGCCTCCATTATTTTGGCCTGGATTTGATGACTGAATCATTCCCACAACTTGCACTCAACACTAATTATCAGAATATTTGCATTGCATATTGTATCAAAGGGATAATGGGAAACTGGATTTGTGAAATGATAGAAAATAACATGAAGCAATCCATTGATTTTTTGAAAATGTAACTGTATTCTGATTACCGTGTATTAGAATTGTAACTAACAGAATACAGTTACTCATATTTTGTATTCTAAATACATAATCCCATTACATGTTTTCCAATACTCCCAAACTGGTTATAATGAACGTGATATTTACATCTATGGTGCTGGACACCTGCTTCTGTGTTTCCTGTCAGAGCTCTGGGACCAGACGCGATCAAGCCAGACAGTTAGTCCGGGACTTAGAGACCCGTGGGAGCCGGGCCTTCCCCATATTTCTGGAGTGTCTTCAGGAAACAGGTCAGCAGAGCCTGGCAGAACTCCTACAAGATGGAGCTCCATCAGTTCACATACGGCCTTCAACCCCACCTCAGGTAGTTCGTCCAACTGTCAAGCCTCTTCCTGTTGGTGAGTGCGTGCTACAGTGACACATGTAATAGAGTATTAACACCAACACTGAGTATAACTGTCTAGTGCATGGTTGTAATGCTCACATTTTTTTCAACAGTGTCTCCAATGGATATTGACAAGTCAAAAGTGAAAGTTGTTCCTATTTCTCCAAAACAGAAAACAAATCCCACTCCCACTCCGTGTAAGTTACAACACAATCATTTTCACTTTGGTGGCAATCTAGATTGTTCTTGATATTATAAACTATATTTTTTTTGTTGTCACAGCACCAGTATACCAAAGACCACGACGGGATAGTATTCAGGTAAGCTCTCTACAGTCAACAGAAATGCAAAATTCGGAAGTATGTGCAGATATACAGGAATGTACAGTTACGGAAAAAATGAGTAGACCAGCAAAAGTCATCAGAAATAATGGTTATGCAATCAAGTACTAATTCCTGTGTGTATCATGTAACTAAAACAGACAGAAAAGAAAACATGGAATGTATAAAAGGATTGTATTTGTCAGTATAATGCCATAGATATTGATGTAAGAACTTATGTGATTTTGGTTATTATCAAGAAAATCATGGAAAATGGGTAGATATCAGCTCTAAAATTAAACTCTTATGAGCTGTTTTTGTTATCATTATATTTGTCCAAACAAATGTACCTTTAGTTGTACCAGGCATCAAAATGAACAAGAAACTGAAGAAAACATAGGGTGAATTAAGCATTTTTTCAGCGACTGTATGTGAACATAAGTAGGTTAATATATGCTCTGAATGCTTTCTTTTCCCTTTTTTGTGTAAATCAGTGTTATAAAATGGATGCTAGCCCATGTGGACACTGCCTCATCATAAACAATGTGGACTTTGAACCTCGAACTGAACTGAGCAACCGTACAGGCTCTAATATAGACTGTGACAAGCTGGAAAGACGGTTCAAAGCGCTCAATTTTATTGTGGAAGTCAAGACAAACCTGAAACAAAGAGTAAAAAAACTTCTAAACATTTCCAATTTTAGTAACATCTACATCTATAAATGTATGTTTGCAAAGCTGACACTGATCTTCCCATTTCAGCAAATCAAGCATGAACTGTCAGGTTTATCAAAGAAAGACCATTCCCAGTTTGACTGCTGTGTGGTTATCATACTGTCTCATGGGACCGAGGTAAGCCATGTCCCGAATTTTGTTTTTCTCAGAGCTATCCAGTATAAGCAGAGGTGGAAAGTAATGAAGTATAAGTACTTTGTTATGCTATTTAGGTACATTTTTTTAGGTATCTGTACTTATTTTTCTGTCAACTTTTTACTTTTACTCCCTACATTTTTGCAGAAATATCTGTACTTTATACTCCTTACATTCTCTGAATAGACTCATTACTTTTTCAAAGTAAATGGATGTGACAGTATGTCAAATATGTCACTTCATTCACTGTGGAATAAGAAAACTCAGAGTTTTATGATTTTGCCTGGTTGAGTAAGTATTGTTTCATTCATGGCAAAAAATAGTTTTAATTTTTACTTTTGTACTTTATTACAATTGAGAAGTTATACTTTTTTATTTTTTAATTTAAGCAAAGAAGTTGAATTAGTACTTCTACTTTTAGATGAGTATTTTTTTTTTACACAAGTAGCTGTACTTCTACTTAAGTACAGAATGTGAGTACTTTTGCCACCTCTGGCCTCAAGAATAACTCAAAATATGTTGAATTACAGATCACATTCACCATAAAATGTTTTCCATCCTCTCTGTATAATCTGTTTGTTTACAGGTGAGTCACAGCCGCTTCCCTGGTGCTGTGTATGGAGTCGATGGACAGCATGTTCCTGTCCAGTACATCACAAACTACCTGAATGGACAGCACTGCCCGTCTTTACAAGGAAAACCCAAACTCTTTTTCATCCAGGCATGTGGAGGAGGTATGCAACACTCATAGCAACATTATGTAAAATGTGACATTCATCCTAACCCTAATTCTAATTAAGTGTATAGATGCATTAAGCACTTAAAGGAGTCTTAGAGATATTCTTTCTTTCCCTAAGGTGAAAAAGACACAGGGTTTGAGGTGTCCCCTGATGAGGTCAAGCCCTCCTTTGGTGGAGAAGACGACCAGACAGATGCTATTCCTATGTCATCCAGCAGCGACTCTTTGAGCATGTCCGATGAGCCAGACGCCAGAACTACGCTGCCCACACCGAGTGACATTCTAGTGTCCTACTCAACTTTTCCAGGTGGGTTTGTGTGTCCATTACTTTTAAACGTGTTTTTAAATCTGAAAAATAAAACTGTGTTCATGATGCCTTTTTGCTCATGTGACATATGTAGGTTATGTGTCTTGGAGAGACACTCAGTCCGGCTCCTGGTATGTCGAAACACTGGACCACATCCTTGAGGAAAGTGCCACCATCAATGACTTAGTCACAATGTTGATGATGGTGAGCTTTTTGTCTTTCTTATACCAGTTAGCATGGATGCTACTGAATCTCCTTTAGGATTTTTTATTTACATACATGTCATCATTTCCAGGTTAACCACGAGGTCTCCCAGAACTCTGCAAAAGGTCTCTACAAGCAAATGCCCGGTTCCTTTAACTTCCTCCGTAAACTTCTCTACTTTCAAACCCAAGCATGAATACAATAACCACTTTCTCACTCAAGCTGCAGAACATCAAATCAAGGGGAAAAAATGCCATAGTTTGAGGATACATACCTTCCCAGCTCCCTTGCAGCTCTGTTCCATCAGTCCAAGTGATGAGACTAAATATAAAATCAAAGGAGTTAACATCTTTTCATGTTGTTATGGAAAATTGAAGTTATTTTTTCACACATCCGTATCAAAACAGAGTAGATGAGCAGAGTCATATCAGACATAATCTGATCAGTGATTGGTAAATGCAGCTTTCAGTCAAGTATTTAACCCTCCTACCTGACAGAAAACTCCTATTTTCTACAGTGTGTAACCATAGGGAGGGAGTAGATGCCTTAACAAAGCTTCAACAATTCACAAACTTTGATCTTTATCAAAATAATTATGTCTTACTGTAAAATTTATATTGTCTGTCATGTCTCGGTGTGTTTTAATTGAAAGATGTTAGCTTTTTTTAAAAGGACCATTTTATATGTGGAAATATAAATATTTTCTGCTAGGTTCATTATTATAGTATCAAATCAACCAGCTGTTGGTTTTCATACAAGTAAATGATATTTTCAAGATGTACTTTTACAGTGACTTAGTCTTTTGGTTGTAAATGTTTTGTTATAGGAATCTGTTAAATTGTTGGATAAGGGAAAAATATGTGTTTGTTGTATGAAAAGTATGTGTATTGTATGAGATAATGATCCTCAGTTTTTTTTTTCATATCTTCTGAACAGTTCATTTTTGGTATGTAAAAGTGTCCTCTTCAGCTGCACAGACCAGCTGCAAACACTGCATTACAGTTACTCAAGTGCAATAAATAATGACCCTGAATGTGTCCTGTGTAGATGTCGTATGTCAGCCAGATGTCGTATTGTTATCTGGTAATATTCTGGGAGTTAAAGAAACTGGGAGCCTTTATTGTAAGGTCAAGGTCAAGGTATACTTTATTATCGTCGAGGGGCAGTTCATTTTACAGCCAGCAGTAGGTCAACATCAACATAAAACTTAAAAACAACAATCCACACACACAAATCAAAAATTCATTGAGGGACAGAGTGTCATGTGCTACTGTTAAGAAGGCCAATGGAAACAGGTGTGAATGAATGTTTCCGTCTGTTTGTCCTTCACCTGGGTAGACTGTATCTGTGTCCTCATGGCAACATTTTGTACTCAGACTGAGGGTGACTGCTAACTGCAGTAATCAGGGCCAGTTTTCTCCACATGGTAAAACAAAAAGATATTGGAAAAAACACAACTCCAGCAATCAATTACCACAGTACTGATGTTTCATAACAACTTTATATTGCTATGTAATGTTACTTATGCCAGTAATCATTTCTTTTGAGTTTGTTCATTAGGTGTGGCTCATGTTCATTCATACAAATCATTTACATGTCTGTTCTTGCCTGTTCTTCCAGATGTTTTTCTAATATTAAGCCACAAGGATATCTGTTGTTCACTTTTGGCTTAGACTATACATTCTTCTTCACTCATAATCCAGGAAGACAGATTTACTGCCGCATCTAATTCAAGCATCAACAAAGAACATTCCAGTATTACAGGAATTTATTCCATGCACATAACGCAATAATACTAGAATGTTTTTGCTGTTGTTGCTTTAAAATTTATAAAAATGCATTAATGTGGTGTAACTCTGGTCTCTTATTTTTGCGCTGACATATTCCTGCATATGACCAGATGCCTGTTTCATGTTTGGGTGGGGTCGGCTTTCATCAGTTTTATCTACCTGTATGCTTAACCTGGTTCAGCAGCCCAGGTCTTTTCAGTTTCTGTGACTGGCTGCCTGCCTCCCCACGAGGGATTGTCACGTCTGGAAACTGTAGCCTGTTGAATAGAAGCTACCGGATTCATGTTCAGATTTGTTTTATCCTGCAGATTGGTTGCACTCTTCATTTTCCTCTGGATTCAGTGAAATCATGTTCCATTTTAGCCCTGCATTCTGTGAGTACATATATATAACTTATACAAAATTAGACCCTTTCTGATGTCGATATGGGCCAGGTTTGTGTTTTCTTACTAAAGGAGCCGGGTCCCATATTGGAGTCAAATGGTGAAAGGTGCTCTGACAAATGGACATGAAATGTTGTTATGTAAATGTATGTTCTATGGTTTAAATTGACACAATTAACTTTGTGTTTATTTTAGTGTTGGCAGGAACCTGTGCGCTTATCAGTGCAGGTAAATATGTGTGTGTGTGTGTGTGTGTGTGTGTGTGTGTGTGTGTGTGTGTGTGTGTGTGTATAAAACTACACGTTGTGGGGACATGGCTTTGAATACACAGTCTCGTTCTGAGGACACAAATATTTATGAGGACAAAAAACGCGTCCCAAGCTAATTTTTAGCTTTAAAACAACTTTAACCTGAGCTTTAATAAACATCTACATAATCAGTGAAGTAAATATAGAAAAATACATGATTTATACTGATAAACTACAACATACAGAGGGAAATATTACAGATAAATGGTGATAAATTCAATTAGAAAGGTTAGATATAAGGAAAATTTAACATGGGAAGTGACATAAAAGTAATGCTGGCTTAATCATTGTGACTTTAAAAGCCTGCTATGTATAAAATGATAATAAGAACAGAATCATTAGATCTACAATAGGTGTAGTAATCTACGTGGAGTATTCAGGCAACAGACAAGTGGATGAGGTAACTGTAGCTGCGAGATTTATCACTGGTGCAAACACAAAAAACATGCAGTGACTGAATCCATACGATTTATATGGATAAGATCTAATTTGCTTCTTGTGTCCATTAAGACAAATATATCTGCCTGTAACTTTTAGCATCAGTGAATTTACATAATAGTCTCTGCACATTTTGTAGCATTTCTTTGTTGAACTGTTTTCATTGTGTCTTCACTCTTGTCTACGTGTCTTATTGTTGATGTGTGTTCACCAGACACAGGAGTGATAAGTGTGCAAACTGTGCTGTGGGGTCGTGAAGACAACGGGAGGTGCTTTGATGGACAACCTCCGTATCCCGTCAACCACAGAGCGTGTTCTCCGGCGGAAACTGTGGAAGACCTCAAGACCAGGTCTCACAACTGCTCATCTGAGCTTCAGAAATGAGCTAGACCCAAAGGATAAAATGTTTTATCAATGGTTCTTGGAGCTTAATTTATGAGGAGATAAAGTTTGTTTTTATGACACTGAAAAATATTTAGGTTTTTCCATTTTTGTGTGGATGCAGTGGTTTATTAGATAAGTGCAAATTAGATAATGGCCAACACTGTGACACCCATACACTGCTGCCCATAAAATTAGAATTAAATATTTCTACCTCTTCGTATAAAATTAATGTGACAATGTGATTTATTCTTGATAAAGTGTAACTGGTAGTAACTATGTGATCATTACACCTGTTCAAAGGTGATTATTGATGTGTATGAAAAGAAATTAAAAAATAATGTGTCTGAAAGCAAATTATTCCAGCTTTATGCTTAATAGTCTATTGCAAAAACAGTAAATTAAAATATTTATTGATGCTGTAATTTCTTTCTGTTGTGATTGCTGTAATTCGTCTTGACTCTTTATGTTTTGCTTGCAGATGTGATGGGAAAAAGGTTTGTGAATTAACCCCTGTGCACTTCAGAGACCCTGGTTCCTGCACTGGATCCTTCAGATATCTACACACCGCATACATCTGCATTCCAGCAAGTCAGTCACTCAGAATGTCACTATTGATTTAACGTGTATGATGATTGGCTTGTGTGTCTGAATGAGCTCAAAATAACAGCAGCATTATGCAGAAATAACACAATTATAGTGGCAAGACGCACAACATGTTAGTACAGTCAACAAATGTGAAATGTAAATGACAATTCTAACCTGACTACTCACTTTACTGTATTTTTATATAAAATAGAAAACTTTTGTCAAACAGACTGATTGCTTTTTCTAATGTGATGTGCATTATTTTGACAGATTATCTTGTTACATGTGAACACTCACTTGCATACCTGCAGTGTGGTAAGGCTGTGTATTCTCTTCTTGTGGTTTTAAAGCAGCAGTTCCCAAACCTTTCGAGATGGAGACTCAAATGATTGTTTTTTCTGCCTCCTCAGGGCCCACATTTACAAAAATATGCCATGAAGTGCCATAAAATCTGTGTTATTACAACTTCTAGTTGTCATGATAATGTTGAATACATGGAAATGTTGAAAAAAATGTCAACAATCACTACTGAAAAATAATGGATTTAAGTAGTAACATGCCATCATCACATAGAACAAAACCTAATAACATAAACACGACCGACTTATCACTCAAAAAAATCTCTGAAAGGGTGGGGAGGCAAGGGGTATTGTTTTTGGTTTGGTTTAGTTTGTTAACTCTCTAGAAACAGAACTATTGGTTGAATTCATACCAAATTAGTTTTATAGATTGCCAGTGACCCAGAACAGATTTCATAATATTTTGGGACAAGTAGTTCAAAGTTTAAATTTTCTATGAATTAAAAAAATAAAAATCCCCATTTACTTAAAATGGGTGAAATTTCAAATGTCTGTAGCAGCAAAACTATTGGTTAAATTCATATCAAACTGGGTTTATAGACTGCCAGTGACCCAAAACAGATGTCATTACATTTTGGGAAAAGGTAGTCAAACAAACTTTTTATGTTTTTTTTTTTTAATCTTTTCTTTTCCCATTTACTTCTAATGGGATTAATTTCACATGTCTGTAGCAGCAAAACTATTGGTTGAATTCATATCAAATTGGGTTTATAGATTGCCAGTGACCCAGAATAGGTGTGATTACATTTGGGGAAGAGTAGACCAAAGTTGAAATTTTTATAAATTTTTAAAATCTTTTCTTTCCCTATTTACTTATAATGGGCGACATTTCAAATGTCTATAAAACCATCTATTTTGTTTCAATTTACTTCAAACTTGGCACATAAAGAGGCAATAGAGGCTGACAGCAACAAATGCATAGAAATGATGACATCATCTGGATCAATACCATAATAAGCTACAATACATGCGAGGGGCGGGGTTTGTTGTGCCTGGCATCACTTGTTTTTGTCTGTCATATTTGGGTACACTGTTTTTTGTCTTTATCAACATACATACAACAGAAAACACTGCAGAAAACACTGTTTTTCTGTTTGTTTTTACAAAAAATTAATTCGCATATCATATTGCTGCCATATATTTAATTCATGACGTGATCCAACAGAAACAGCTCCATGACCCATTTTTTTGTTCTGAGTCTAAGTTTGGGAACGGCTGGTTTAAAATGACAAACATGAATAATATTTTTTGCTTTCCTAATCAACAGCATCTTAAACTAACATTTGTTATCATTTCTCCTGTTTTTTAGACAAAGGGCAGGTGATATATGTCTATGGTGCTGACTATGGCCGTCGCGACCGTACTACATGCACTTACAATCGACCACACGCTCAGATCCAGAAGATCGACTGTTCAAACCCTTCAAGCAAAGTAGCTGAGAGGTACAGTCATCTACCTGCAGATAACAGAACAGCAGCACAAAGTCAAGCTTGTATTTCACACATTTCTCTCCATCTGCAGCTGTAATGGGAAAAACAGCTGTATTATCAAAGCCGACAACTCCGTGTTTGGAGACCCATGTGAGGGCACCTACAAATACCTGGAGGTGGCGTATACATGTCAGTGTAAGTAGCTCCATGTCATTCAGACAAAGGCAGGTGGGGTTTTATAACATGGTTCTGGTCTGGCATCTGGACCCTCATTTTCCCATGACCACTGAATAACAGCCCACTTCTACACACCAAGAAAATGTGTTCTTCAAAAACAGGCTCTTAAACAAGAAAAAAAAAAAACATGACTGCATTCAGACACATGACCCCAATAAAAATATCACAACTATTTTTAGACTGTTACACAAACTAGTAAGGCTCATTAACCCATAAGGATCCAGTGTGACATTTATGGCACTTTCCAAATGAATGTTTCTCTATATTTACCCAACCTTATGCAGTTTAACGCTATTTATTGTAATTTTATTGTTTGTTTTTTTTCAGTGAAAATCACATATTTTCAACATTTAATTAACTAATCATGTAGATATTCATAAAGGTTTAGAGTAAAGTTGAGGATTATTATATCAAAAACAGAGAAAACTGAAGAAAAAGTGACTTTCATGGTAAAAATAATTATTTAAGAAATGAGAAACTACTCGGTGCATCAATTATAGTGAAAGAACTTGTAGTAATTAGGCTGATGGAATGCCTTTTTAGTTGTGTGTATGTATGAGTAAACTGGCAATTAATATTTGTAAAGAAAAATTGCACTGAATATATTACACGTAAACATCTACACTTTGAAGAAAAACACAAAAAATTCTACATTAACATATTTTGTCTCTGTAATTCATCTAATATTAATCTTTTATCTTTGCAGATGCTGTGAGTCCAAGAGATACTCCGAGTAAACCTCCAAGTCAGAGTCCCCGTCAGAGTCCGACTGAAAGTCCAACTGAAAGTCCAACTGAGAGACCAAGTCAAAGTCCAAGTGAACCTCCAAGCAAACGTGTCGAAAGTATTCTCATAAATTACTCAGGTAGACGTGTACATACAAGGGTTTAAAAAACTTCTGCAGAAGTTGACATATCAACTCAACCTTTTTACTCCAGTAAAAGTACTGGTTTCATAACTACTTAAAGCATAAAAGTAAATGTTAGGAGACAAAAATGCCATTAGGACAAAAGCTTATGCCACGCCACAGGGGTCTATAGTGCCGTGCCCTTCATTTGTCACAAACATTTATCTAAAGGCTGTAATGACTATAATGTTATATTAAAATGTTAATTATAGAAATGTGGGATGCACTAGGCTACCTGTTTCAGTTCATATATGACCATTGAAAATGAACGCAATGCACTGCAAATGTATTGCAGAACCATATATGTGTACGACTGAGCATTAACATGTGTTTCATGGAGGCGAAGATATGATGACTCGTTGAATATAAATGTTGGAATGGTGCAAAAAGTCAGGCAGATTGTGTACAAACCAATAGGGTGTCAGGAATCGTATATGTTTATACTTCTCATTCATCCACAATCAAATCCACTCTACCTGGATGGTGCCGTTTATCTGGATAGTTTTTTTTATTTGAACAATGACAAGAAGGAATAAAAACAAGCCGAAATAAAATAAGAGTAACGAAGCTATTTTTAAAATGTAAGGAGCAGAAGTACAGACAATTGCCATATAATGTAAGGAGTAAAAGAAAAAAATCGGCTGAAAAATAATTACTCCAGTATAGATAACCAAAATTTATACTTATGTAAGCTAACAAAATATTTGTACTTGACACCTCTGCCCCCAAGTCACATTCCAAGTGAGAGTTTGTGGAGTATTAAATTATAATCAGCATGTATGAAATAAATATAAGAATAAACCAAGTGTATTATGTCTGTTTGTAACTTCAATGGGGTTAGAATTTTCTTTCTGAGGTATTATGAAGAGTGCTCAGAAGCTGAAAAAGTCCCTTTGACTCTGAAAGTTGACCCTTTCTCAAAGTGTTCAGGAAGTCTGGACAAAATTCTAAGTACACAGACAAGAAGCATTATAGAGTGTTCCAGGAAGCCCATAGGAAAAAAACAAAAAAGACAAGGTGTGTGTTAATCAGTGTTTAGTCATCCTCAGTGGATTATTACTGTCAAGTGCATCAGTCTATTCTGCTTGATTTTCCCACACTTGATGAAAGGGGTTGACTCACTGCTTAAGTTTGACTGGATATCACTCAAATCAGTTCACCTTTTATCAATTTATTAAAACAGGGATCAGTTGAGAAGATGATCACACAGTTCGATGGCTTAGATGAACAGACAATTTCAATTAGATGACTGGATTAGCTGATCAGATAAAAACCTGCCTGTCTCTTCAGAGTCTCCATAAGTCATTCACACTGATGATGCTTTTGTAACTTATCTTTGCTGCTGCCTGTTGCGGCGTCCTCTAGCGCTGGGTGTATCGATCTAAATTTCAACAGTATCGATACCAAGGTGAGTATCAGTATTGAACCGATACTAGCGTGACGAGATCAACACTTTTGTTGCAGTTTGTCTTTGATATTTTGATACTTCCAGCAAATGACTTGAATTTCCTCACAGAGTTCATGCGAGTGTTGCTTCTCTCTAAGCCTGTCTGTCCGTCTGTCTGTACAAACAGCGTACCTCTGTCTCTGCTGCTCTCTCAGACACACTTTGCAGACTGATTAAACTATTATCACATATTCAACCAGTTGGGAAAAAAAATCTTTCTTGTTTTACTGGAACTCAAAAATATACACTTACATAAAGATATAACCTGAAATAAGAGTACGACTGAATATAATAACCAATTTGTGTTAACTTCAGGAAAATTAATATTCCTATTTAGGCTACATGAAGATTCATTTAACTTATTTTATTATTTTTATACTGTTAAATTAGTTCAGTTAAGTTTAGTTTTATTTCATTTCGAGCTCATGCACTCCATGTAAATTGTTTTATACTGTAGTCCATTGATAAAAATATTTGTCTATAATCTTTGTTCTGTGTTTATTCATAATCATGATCAATGAACTAAAGACAAAATCACAAAATTATTCAATTATCATGACATTTCAAGTAAAAATTATCTGTATAGGTAATGGTATTAATATTGATGATACTAGCCCTGTATTTACTTGGCATCAGATTGATACTAAAATTCCACATATCTCCCACATTAGCGTCCGCCATTTCAAAGGGTCTGGGCATGCGCCCCAAGTCACAAATTAGTTCCACTTGGTTTCTCCCACAGAAGGTGGAGTGACAATTACTAAAGATGACCAGGATGAGGTTATGTTATTATTATGTAAACCAACAAGTTTATATCAGTAGGTTCACAGTAAAACTAAAGTGAATAGCTCAGTGAGTGTATGTCTGAGTTGTGAGTGCTAAATACAGAACAGTAAATCATTGTGATGGTCCAAAGACAGTTTTTTTTTTTTTTTTTTTTTTGAAGTGAACAAGTCTGAGGCATTTTCCCTAAATGTAAAACTTGCCACCTGTTTGCAACACTTCAGGAAAGATTATTGAAAGAAAAATTCACCAAAATTAACTCTCATGTCTTGTCTGCAAATACGAGTTAGATCAGATTAATGTGATTAAAGAGATAAGATCATGATTTTAATAATATCACAACAGTCGTCAATGTTTTAAAAATCTTGCTTTGGCAGGCTTGTTTTTGGATTACCGAGTTGACGTTTAAGAAATGTTTGCCAGGGATGAACAAATGAGAAAAGACACTTTTAATACAACAAAAAGACAACACATAAAGAATGCCTTATAGTCCAGTCAAAAGGACGTTAAAGTCCCAGGTAAAGATTATAGTTCAACTCCAACAATTGCCTTTTGAATCAAGGAAATGAAGTCTCCAGAAAAACAACTGGGGTCTGTTTGAGAAAGACGGTGCATTTTACAGCAGTGACGTAAAACCATCCATGAGGAAGAGAATTCTCGCAACATCAGATAATGCAACGCACTCATGAGCCTCCCATGTCTTCTACAATGATTGCTGACATTTCCTTTTGTCACCCTTTGTTAGTGGGTGCCTCTTCTGTGTCTCACCTTAGGGTATTTTACCTTATATAGTATTTGTCATCACCATTCTGTTCTTTGTGGTGTTTTTTAAGCAATACTTCACTGTGTCCTCCTACTTTGTCATTCAGTTGGGAAACACAAAGCTATTGTTTGGCAAATTGCATGAGGCATAGTCCCGACAGAATAAATACTAGGCGTGCTTCCTCCAAGGACACATTAGCTCCACTCTCATTTAACGAGGATCATCAAAAACCATGCACGGCAGCAGACACACTGGAAGACTGCGTAAGTACATACTGAATTAATAAAAGGAGTACCAATGATACATGTATGTAGAATGGTTGTACAGTTTAAGCCTATGTAGGGCACTCATAGAAATACTCTGGAATTCAAAATGTCAACCTTTGTGTTTTATTGGAGGACACAACAAGAGTTTATTTCTTTTGTGAAGTTTTTCCAAAATTTTAAATTAGAGAATCAAAGTTAACGAAGTTCACATATTTGGTTCCTTAGCCATATGTGGCAATAAATAAATACAAAAAGTGTGTGTATGTATGTATATATATATAAATAAATTCAAGGAAAAACACACATAAGGTGAAAGGAACATGTCTTTTAGAACATCACTCTTATAACATTACAACATAAAACACCTGTCAACATCCCCTCTGAACATCATTCCTTACATTAGTACCATTACTTCATGGTACCTAACAAAGCAGGTACACTCACTGTTCACACAGAGGTGGACCTTACCGACCCCACAGACCCCATTGGACCTGCGATTGTTGCCCCACTGTAACTTTTGTTGTTATATTCTTGCAATGCATGCTGCAATTACCAAAAAATAGCCACTTGCCTGTTAAAAGGTTAAAGTTTGTGCAGTTGTGGTCTATAAATGCAACTTTAAAGCCACTTGGTCTCAAGTTACTACCATTAATCTACCAACCACACCAAATTTGGAGTGCAATGAATGGTAAAAAGCTGTCTTGTATATTTTATTAATTACAAAAAGAAAAGTTTATCTATCTTTGACATTTATTCTTGCATTGATGTCAAAGGTTGAAGAAAAACTTTCACTTCTTCAGTTTAACGAATATAATTAATTTAATCATTATTTATCATTAAACATTTAAGACCTAGAGCTATTTTTGTGGCAAATTCCAGATACATTTTCCCTCATCACATCTAGCCATTCCTGAGCAATTTATCACTGTTTATTATATTATCCTTTGCATTTTTCAGTAATAATCTGGTATTTTCTGCCATTATCAAATTAAATGGATTTTACTGATGAATTAAAGTTACAGAAGATGGTAACCCTCTCATTCAAATGGGTCATATCTGATGATGGAAAAAAAAAGATAAGCTGCATTATATGTGAACTATTTACGTGTATTGATGGGATTAATGGTTAAAGTTGAACAATTTTTAATCAGTAGATGCTTTTGGTCACTTCAGGCTGGTTAGGTCTTTAAGGGTTAATACCACTGAGGCCGTTTAATGGTTTAACTGCTATGTTCTTTCTAATTCTTGTTTCAACATGCTTTAACATTTGCAACCCTGATAAGTGATATAACTGTTGCAACCCGTTTCTTCCTCTTTTTTGTTGTGTCGGTATTTGTTTTGTGTAACTTTATACCAGTGAAAATTAGGGTCATTCTTTTTTATTTTCTGAGGTCTTAAAAAAAAGGATGGGTTAGGTTTTTCATATTTTGTTGGATGTAGGATGGTGGATTTGATTTATTCAAAAACAAAAGTATATTTCTCCAAACCTTTTTCTTTACAGTGCTGGCAGTGACCTTGTTCTTGATGGGAACAGGTAAATATCTGACTGAACGTATGAAAATTATGACTACAGTTATTTTCACATCTGCATCTTGAAAATCATCTTATACTTTGATGTGTTTTAGTCGTTTTCACAGAGATGGTTACCACCTGCGGCAACATCTTCAATGTCCATCACCTCAGCTGTGGTATGAAGCATCAACTGTCCACAATTATCTATACAGTACATTTGAAAGTTGGAGTCAGTCAGACTGTGGGATGAAGACTTTAGCGACACCTAGTGGTGACTGTAGTAAATACACTGTGGAAAAACTATATGCATACAGTGAAGAGTTTACTTACATATATACCACACTTTCTGGGTTTTAAGAGGGATTCATGAAATTATTCAAACATAAATAAATAGTTTGTAATTGTGCTAAAGGTAAATGAATATATTTAATATATAAATACATATAATCCAATATTTTTAACCAGAGTTGCATACAATGCCAGCCATAAATGAGAACAAAAAAACTAAAAAATATTAGTCAGAACTTACAATAATCAATAAAATGGGCTTAGAACATCATACTTTGTGCATTATGTAATAATAAAAATATAAATGCAGTCTATAAAATGAACAGTATTTTTGTTTATTTACAAAAATATATATAAATGGCACAAATAAATAATTTGGCACCCATGTTTCATTCCATTTGTAATATAACACAGTATGGTATGGTACCAATAATAAAAAAATCTAATCAAATATTAAATGAAAATATATTGTTTTTATAGGTGGTTTTTGTTTTATCAGACAAGTGAAATAGAATTGTTTCTTCACCTGCTAGCCCTCATCAGAGCTGATGAACTCTGAAGACTGGAGGTTCAGCCAAAACCATCAGCAGGTCAAGAAACATCTCCTCTAATTTACTTGTCTGACAAAAAGAAAACCACCTATGAATTAAATATGGAAGACATAACCAATGCAACCAACTCATGAAAATATATCATTAGTTCTCTGGCCAAAATAGTACATGTAGCCTGAAGCTTATTAGTGATTCAAACAGGCATGCATATGTCTTTTAATAACACAAATATGATGTAATATATAAGTGACAACTGTTAATAATAAGTTGAAGTCTTTTTGGTTCAAACTGGTTTCGAATGCCCTTTGGTTTTGTTAATAATCCAACAAGAATAGGATTTAATGCTGTTTGCTGTGGTGTGTCCCTTATGCTGTTCTGGCTCTGCTCAATATTAAAGATGCAATGCAATGGTAGTTTGTCGTAGTATTATATTGTAATGTTTTGTTCCAATGTGTTAATTTATCTGTGTGTGTGTGACAGCTTTCGGAGTCATTCAAGTGGATTCTGCTCTGTATGGACGTGCAGACTCTGAAACCTGCAGTGAGGGCAGACCTCCAAACCAGGTTTCCAATACATCGTGCTCTTCTCCGGGCATCACAGATGCCATCAAGACACGGTGAAAATCACGTTTTGTTTTGGTTTTTTTTCAATAGTAAATCAATTAAAATTAGGTTGATAATTCAATGCACAGGTAATAAACGTACGTTCTGTGAATGTATTATTAGACGCCGAAACAAATGGGTATGTTGACCAAACTGTGAAACTGGTTAAAAACTCACTGTAGTTATTGGAGAGGACACATACAGATACACATTCTTTTTTTTTTTTTTTTTAAGTTCTGGTGTGATTTGGCTCGGTGCTAAAAGCTTGCTCTTTTTTTTTTTTTTTTCTACAGGTGTAATGGTAAGAGTGTGTGTGAACTGAACGCACAAGTCGTTCATACTACGGATCCCTGCACTGGCACCTATAAATACCTGCAGACCAACTTCACCTGCTTCCCAGCAAGTGAGTCACACTTTTGGAGGAAACTCGAGTCTGTGGCATTTCAAAGTTATACAAAGCTTCCATTGTCTGACCTGATTTGTTCCTTTGACAGTTCAACTTACCGTGTGTGAGGGTTCCGTGGCCCACCTGCACTGTGGTGAGTGGAACATTTCTGCAGTTGTGATTCATTAATAATTATATTTCTATTGCATTTGAAGACATCTATTTTGCCTGTTTCTCTAAAATCTGCTCCTCTTCTTAGATGATGGACAGATAATATTTGTCTATGGAGCTGATTACGGCCGCCGTGACCAGACCACATGCATCTTCAACCGGCCCCAGTCCCAGATTAATAACGTCAGATGCTCAACTCCCACTTCAAAAGTAGCTGAAAGGTACAGATTCGCAAATAGGGATGGAAATTGATAGGAAATAATGATTCCGATTCCATGACTGATTCTGTCTTGGTCTAGGTCTAGCTGGTCTTGACTACAACACTAGAACAGAATGCTCTTTATTGTCATTATACAGAATGTAC
>JAPTGZ010000026.1:25198138-25209910 GCA_029814645.1 Fowleria isostigma | reverse complement strand
ACACACAGTCATGGAAAAATAATAAAATAAAATAAAATGAAACAAAATAAAATAAAATAAAATACACACACACACACACACACACATATATATATATATATATATATATATATATTATTACAACTAAAGGTATATTTGTTTGGACAAATATAGTGATAACAACAAAAATAGCTCATAAGAGTTTAATTTAAGATCTGATATCTATCCATTTTCCATGATTTTCTTGATAACCAAAAACACATCAGTTCTTACATCAACAGCTATGGCATTGTAATAACAAAAACAGTGCTTGTTGGCATTCCATGTTTTCTATTCTGTCTGTTATAGTCACATGATACACACAGGAGTTAGTTCTTGATTGCATAACCAGTGTTTTTGATTACTTCTGATTGTCTAATAATCTTTTCTGCGACTTTCATGTCACTAGACCTGACCAACTGAATCAAACCCAGATCATAGCCTCCACAGGCTTGTACTGTAGGCATGAGGCATGATGGGTAATCACATTGTTCAGTCATTTCATTCTTAATGCTCTCTACCAGACTAAAGCATCATAACTGAACCCTAGATGATATGAAGAGCATCAGTCAGGGCCTCCTATCTTAGGGTTAAATGAGCAGTTGAAACTAGCAGTCATTAACCAATGGATGCTCTAACCTGTTTGCTCAGTTAAATCCATCTGACAACTTATTTTTTGACCAGCCTATATACTACAATTTACATTTACACTGAGTATGCGAGATTATTAGCCTTGCAAAGGTGATCGAGAACAAACCAGCCAAGATCCTGTGAGACTTCAGATCCAGACTGACAAGATGGTGACAGCCAATCAGCGTGACATAAAGGAAAGGTGTGAGCATATCCAAGCACAGCACAGATCCAGGTACGCTGTGTGAAAACACCAATAGTGGTGGTCGATAAACATCAGAAGACAGCGGTAGTGATAGATGGAGCAACTCTAGGTGACAGCAACATCAGGGAGAAGGAACAGGAGAAGCTCAAGACATACCAAGAGCTGAAGGAAGAGCTGTGAACTATGAAGGCAACATCAGTGACAATAGTGATCGGGGCAATAGGGGCAGTAACCCCAAAGGCGGGTAGATGGTTCCAGTAGTTACGAGGAACATCTGAGAAAGTCCAAAAGAGCACCATCCTAGGAACAGCTAAGATTCTGTGCAGAACCTTCAGACACAATACAGCCCAAGTAGGTGAGAACACAAATTTTTATATGATATTATTTGATATAAGTTTTCCCATACAAACAGGAGCATAATTTGCAGAAATTTCCACAATATAAAAGCTAAAACTCAAAAAATCACCAGCACTTTTTGTTAGACTTTATTACATATAATATTTATGTCATGAACAACAATTGCTATACTGTACATATGCATGTATATGTGGGTCGTAGAAGCCATCAAGTAAACCTTTGGATATGACATAACATCAGCAAAAGGAGAGCAAAATGGCATTTCACAATGTTATAATGATATGATAAATCTCAAGTCCCGTTGCCTCTGTCAACACATCTTCCATTCAGTCCATCCTGCAGACTCTCAAGTAATTTCTCCATCTGTCTGTCTCATGAATCTTTATTTCAATTTTCCATATAAGATGGGTTGACCTATAACCATAAAGCCAATAGTGGCTTAAGAAACATGTAAAATGTAAATATTGTTACTGGCTCACAACAGTCATGATGTTTATCAAACACATCCTGAAAGTGCAGAATACAGTAGGTACATGCAGAGTTGTTTATGTGTGTTGTATCTTTCCTGTCGACCTATAAATACAAATTCTGCAGACTCTACTGAAATGTATTTCCTCAAAAATGTACGTCCTAACAGATTACTCAGATCAGTGGGTGCTTTTTACAAACACCACAGAGACACAGAGACACTAAAACAATATGGGTCACATGACACGGAGAAGATGTAGCCCTGAATCAGCATTTTCAACCCACTCAGGTTGATGTGGAGATTCAGAACTGGGGTCCGTTCTTCTTCAAGTTTTCGTAGTCTGTAGTGATATTCACAAACTGTCGAGGAAAGAGAAAATAAAAATTAAATGAAACCTTGTGTCATTGTGTTAAGAAATATTTTTGTGTGTCCAATGTGTTCAAAGCCACTACTTACACCAGGGTCAGGGTACTGCGTAAGGGTCTGTTAAACCAAAACTGTTATCTTTTCCTTAGACTTTTTTTTTTTTTTTAAAGTGAAGCTGTGAAACTCTTATCCACTACAGAGGACAAATTTAATGACATGAACCAACAGTTTCAAGAGGAGGGAGCCAAAATTCTACCTTAATGTGAGAAACTGATTACTGTAAGTCAAACACAAAATGACCACATCAAGTTAATGCTGCTGAAGGTGGTTCTACAAGTTATAGAACCACCGGGTGTACTTAGTTCCTCACACATGGCCTCTCCATTTTGGTTTAATTTTTAGGAAATAATGAAACAGTGTTGGAATTTTATTAGTAAATAACTGATGGACAATTTTAGAAAATGATAAAGAATATATTTTTATGAAAATTACTAAATTCAGAGAGTTTTTTTTTTTTTTTTCTTTTTCAGACAACTGCATCCATTTTCAGTGTCACATTCAAACAAAAATGTTAATGAAATTAGATTTTTCTGAGTGTTTTACCTTGTATTGATATGTAGGGTCAAGTTTATTCCATGGCTCTGGGTTTTGGGTCTTGTTCCAGCTACAGACACATAGAAAGAGGGGAAACAAACTGGTATTGTATTATTCACATGAGGAACTTTACATTTGTGAATCAAACTCTTGTTACTAAACTAGCATGCAAGTAACCCATATGAAGTCTGATTTATTTAATCCCTCAGATCCAGTATAATAAAGTATTATAAAAACAAAAGCAAGGATGACTGAAAGCTGTGAGACAGACTCAGCTCACAGTATGTGCTTTAAGCCCGCTGTGTCCTCACCAAGATCTTCTTTCTAATAATTTGATCTAGCATGTAAACAATCACTGCAAAAAATTATGAAAGCAACGCAAAAACACAGGATAGGGCACCACCCTGAGCTCTAAGTATTTAGCTGTTATTAAAGTATCAGTAAGTGGGAATCAACAGTTTGGATAGCAGCAGGAGGAGAGAAGATTCAAGGAGAGAGCACTTCAAGGGGGAGTTATCACTGTTGTCAGTAACTGTCATTAAAGACCACCACTCTGCTTGGTTTCTATGTGAAAAGTCATTCATGTACCTACTGCGTGACTCATTAAAATGTTAACAAATCTGCATTTCAGCATGAAGAGGAAGCAAGTCTGCTGAATTAAAGTCAAAATCATCATTTTCTAGTTCAGAAAGCATAATAATGAAATATCTGTTGGCATTCTCTATCCTGTGTCCGGTCTGCAGGAGAGCATTTATCAATCTGGTAGCTGTAGCCAAACTGTTTTTAAACAACATGGAAAAAAAAGACTAAACAGATGCCCGAATCATCGTCTGCCAGATCAGGCAAACTGTTTAAAAGGATTAAAAAAAAAAAGTAATGTTTTGACAAATAAACAAAGTAAAGAAAGAGAAACACAGAAATTTGACAGCATGTCACAACACAAACTAATTTTATTTTCTTTAATACAGAAACAACTGCAGCTTGCACTGGAAATGTTTCTAGGAGAAACAGAAACAAGACACTTGTTTACACGGGAGACATTTCTGTGTTTGCTTTCAAAATGTTGTCTTAATTTTCTTGCCCATTTACATATCTTTTCCTAAGTTGTCTCTTTGCTGCTGTATAATATCAGTGAAAACTTTGGTGTTCTGTACCCCTGTAATACTAGCAGCATAAAGTAACTAAGTCAGCAAAGTACTTGTGCTTCAGTACAAATTTGATATACATGTAGCTGAATGTTTCCATTTTCTTCTCCTCTATACTACTCAGTAGTCTGGCCACCCATCCATCTTTCTCAATGAGAAATTGTCTGGAATCATAGGGCTTCAAATCTAAATATGAAAGTGGGACTAACAGCTGCCGAATTAACCAATAACAGATAAGACGGATGCAACGCTTTTATCAGAGAAATATTAAGAATAGTGTAATCTGTAATTCAGTCCTTATTTTTTAATCCACAACACACACACCCCAATTTATGACTGGTCTGGTATAAACTAGATTGTGCATATTTAAAAGCTACTGGTCCAATTCCACACTGTTTTCTCAATATTGAGTAATTGGGCGCTTGAAAAGGAGTGGGAAGAAGTATAACTTATAGACTCCTACCCCCATTTTACAAACTACGAATTTAATTAATTCCGCTTCCTTTGCTTTGCTAACACACTTTTTTTTCCATTTTTACAATAACAAAAAACATCCATACAAACCATTCACCATACACTTTTTAAATCACCTCATAATAACATCTTCCATTCATGTGTACTGCTCCGTATCATCGAGCCATCTTTCAGGCTCATAGATCATTTTGTCCTTCTCTTCTATAATACTTTGAACTAGCTTAACTTTGTCAAAAAGTGCCATTAAAGTTGATAGCTGTTCCTTCGTCATGAAACTTACTGACTCACGAATTTCCTCAATGTCGTCTTCCATTTGTAAATTATTTCTTTCTTTGTAGGAGGCATTGTCAGTTTTTGTCACCTATTGATCTTTAGTAGTTATACTTGTTTTTTCAACTTAGAAATGTTTGTTGTTCATCTGCTTGAAAAAACTACAAGGCACTGCCATGATATTTACCATACTGTAAATAACATTCAGCATGAGATGTGTTATAAATACTGAAAGATCCTTACGTAACATGTGGTCCTCTGGCCAGTCGGATCAAATACAGCCCGGCCCCACCCATTCCCAAACAGATGAAGAAGAACTGGGGGATGAGCTGCAAATAAAGAAAATTAAAGCTAATAATACGCAGACATGTAAAGGTGATCTTCATTAAGAACTGATGACATAAACAAGAAATGTACACATACTAATTTAAGTTCTTGTCCATCATCATCATCATCTATATTATCTGTGGTGAAGATGAATAGCTTTATGACTATTGCCATTGTGGAGATAATACTTGAAATCTACAGTACTTTTATTTCATGTTTTAATATTTTTTCCCCATGATAGTCCACTGTCTGTATGCCTTAGAAAAAGAGGAGAGGTTTGCTCTGCTGTTCATATGGTGAAATCCATTGCAAGTAAAAGTGGATATGAGATTGTAGATATTATTCTGATAGGGAAATGGTAACACCATTCTCTACGTTGCATCATTCTCCATCAGCTTCAACCTCATGAATCCTGACATAGATGTATCTGTGAATATGCAAATAACAGCACACTCTTACAATTTAAAAAGGGCATATACAGCAGTTTTATTGACTCAGGAGTGAAGTTAATTCACACAACTTCTTCTCAACTCTTTTCTGAACTCTTTTCAATATTTTTCCCCATAAAATGAAACATAATAAATAACTATTTTCTAAATTGTCTTAATTCACAGAAGGGCTGTGATTGTTGGAATTATTTTTGCCTTGTTACTATATTTGGCAGCTATATAATAAAACTCCTTAAATAGTTACTATTCTCTTTTTATATTTGTATGCAATGGATAATACTTTTTAACATTTAAATATGCAGAAAATACATAGAATGCCCCAACAAACAGAAAAATGAAAGCATGCTAATTAAACTTTTGGTTAAGGGTTTAACCATGTATGCACAAGAAAATAAATGACCCCAGAAAAACAATTAAAGATGGCTTTATATGTGGGTCAACAGTGTATCGGCTTGTTTTTTTAGGGTTTTTTTGGTGATTACAGACACAGTTTAGACCTTGTCAAACTTGTAACAGGACTTTTATCTTGGAACTGATGACAAGGGTGCTAAGCCAGCTAAATAATGTTAGCAGTCTGTTTCTCTATAGGCTATAGCTGTTGAGAAATTTCTTCCAAAGAAATATTGGCTGTATTAACCACCAGTGTATATTCTGTGGTGTCATGGTGTAGTTTAGTTGGTTCCAACAAGTTACATTTACAGGCTACATAACTCTAATTTAGTTAGCTAATTGAATGTAGCTAATGCTATGTTAGCATTGTGAGAGATTGGCCATGTGGTGTGTAATTTTTGCTCATGATAAACTAACTGGATAAACTAAAACAGGTAAGCCATTATACTCTTATCATCACTTTACATGTGAAGATATAGAGCAGAGGTGGATGATGATGATAATCAACTAAAATCATTATTCTTAAACAATAGTTGACGTTAACTTTAGCACATTAGCTAGCTAATGCTAATGCTAAAGATTTTATGACTTGTTTCAACTCTTAATACTATGTGCTTATATTTTATGACCCTTTTCTGTGCTGTCCAGCTCAACATAAGTCATTAAAATAATAATTTATACACAACTGAGCACAAAATAAAGCTGTTCACTAATGTGAAAAGACCATAAGCTTAAACAATATTTTACAATTGCGATCTACTGTAAGTAAAATGTGGACTATAGAAATTGCCGTCACTGCAATATTTGAGTTAAATAAATGGATTAAGCTCTGTCTGAACCTTAACTGGTGCCTCACCAAACCACCAACTTACAGTAAAGATGCATGAGTACTGCTGACTGTTTGGATAAGAGGTCAACCAATATGTTCTTTCTTAGGCCAATGCCAATTTTTTAAAAATTTGGTCAGGCAATGGCTGATATCTACAGCCAATTTTTGAGGCCAATATTTAAAGCATTTTTTAAGCACATAGATAAAATACAGTTTAAACACTCAGATAATTAAAATTTTTATGCAGCAATAAATTAAATTATTAATACACGTACACATAGTACTCTTTTAACATTTATTGAACTTCAAGTGCTGCCCACACAGGTGCCTGATCAAATATCTAATAACATTTTTACTACTGACCAACTATCTGCTTTAAAAAAAAAAAAATAAGGCCGATGGCCAATACTAAAAAAAATATCCATCGGCCTACAGCTAGTAGGCCGATGGATATTGGATCTGGAAATTAGTTTCAGAGTAACATTACATAATACTTAGATTGTGTATCTGGTCTAGTCTTGGTATTGGTGTTGGATTGATCTTGGTGCTTCATCATGAGTCTTATGTCCTGTCTTGATTCACTCTAGTTTTGGTGATAACTTAGTCTTGGATTTTTGGTCATAATACTACCAGTCATGTTAACTAATGTCACCAATCATGAAAAGACTTGTAAAAGCTTTGAAGTTGTCTTCCATCTTAAATGCAGACCTTTTGCACCAACTGACTGAAAACTTCACACTAAAATGTAGACACATATTTACATATAAACTGAGCATGCATGGCTATCTTTGAAGGTGACTGTCCATATTTATACTAAAAAGCTATGTAATTCATCACCGGTGTGTATTGGCTGGAGTGTAAGATAGAAGGCTCATAAGAAGAATGATATTTCATTAGACATTACTAAGTGATTTAAGGTTTATGCATAGAAAAGACTCTGAATTAACCTTCAACTCAGTTGTCCAGTGCATGGCCCTTTGTTCACTCCATCTAAGTCAGAATGTAAAAAAATGTCCTCCACCTTCTTTATAATGAAGGTTTGGACTGGAACCTGCCTGTCCGAACAGTAACAGACAATCCTAAAAATTAAAGTATTCAGTGTAAATATTCTACACTGTGTGTCTCTGCCTGACATTAATAGCCTCTATCTCTGTCTGTCGGACCCTCCATCTCTCCATCTGCCAGGTTTTCTGTCAAGATGCCTCCTTAAATGCCTCCTAACATTTCAGACTCTCCCTAACAGCCTGTCTCTCTCTCTCTGTCTGTCTCCTTCCGTATGTGTCTCTGACTGTTGTAACTTGATCAAGGTTTGTAGTTTGTCTTGTGGGGATTTGGTATCTGTAGCTCCTCTCTCCCTCTCTCTCTCTCTCTCTCTCTCTCTCTCTCTCTCTCTCTTACTGCCTGTCTGTCTGTTTCACTGTCTCCATCTCTGTCTGTCTGTCTGTCTCTCTGACAGGATGATAGACCAGATCAGGCATTTCTGGTAGAGTCTCATAGGGATTTCCTCCCTGCCGCTTCTCTCTCTCCCTCTCTGACTCCTGGGATGATGATGACAAGAAGGAAAAACTCACTCCGCTCTGTCACTCTACTCGTTGACAGCAGAGCTGGTTAGAAAAGTAGAAATAATCCTGTCCCCTGTAGGGACAACTCACATTTAAAAATGTATTTTTATTCCAAGAACTCATTTCTAAAATACTAAGATTTTGTCAGTTTAGATTTAGGAGGTTTATAAAAGTCATAGGTTTTACAGCCTCTCAAAGTTTCATTTGGTACTTAGTTAATGACATCTCCTAAAATCACTGCTGAAAACTGTTTTTATAGGCTTCATTTCATCTGATCTTATCTTTTCATTGCTTTTATTTGCATGTATAAAGTTGATATTGTAATTTTCTCTTTTAGCATCCACCATTTAGCATTTTTGCATGTTTTCCCTTCCCCATCTGTCTTTATTTTCACTATACCTTTATTGAGATTGGTCTTATAGATTGGCTCTTTCATTATGAAGACATACAATAAGATGATACACCACGATATGATGTGATAAAAAGAACTGTATTTATCCTGGAGGTAATTCTTGTACCTTTAAATGGTCATTGTAAGAATATATTAAAATACACCTATGTAAACATTATGTAATAAAAACACTGAGGTAAATAAGTAGCTATAGAAGTATAACATACAATGGCACAGTCAAATGCAGTACTATAGACATAACAATGCTGTCACTTTCACATTGCAAATATGAGGTGTAAGTGTAGGCGTTACAGAGTCTAATAGCTACAGGGAGAAAAGCTCTCCTGTGGCGTTCAGGGACAATGAGTCTCTGCCACATTTGTTCTGAACTCAAACCAGAGAGGCATACATGGGGTGAAATGAACAGTACACAATGCTGCTGAGAAACTCCTTGGGAATCCATCCCTAGAGTCTGGAAACAGTTCTCCTCATCATTAGCTGACCGACACTCTTTAAAGACCTGCTGCAGTCATGTTATTAGATGTAGTAATAACACGACCTTGCATTGAGTAATAATTAGTTTGGAGATATTCTAGATCTGGAACGGCTCCAATATTTGTCTGATCTCACAAAAAACTGTCAGGTCCAGCTTTTCTATTTGGATTTTAGCTGAACAAGGGGAAACTTTTTCCCTTCAGCAGATGAATGTGTGAAAACCTTCAATGTGTCAAATTCTGCAGAGACATCGTTGTGCACAGTGAAAGCTAGCAATTACAGTGAGTGAACAATAAAAGGTAGTTGATTTTGAGAGAACCAAAGAATGATTGACAAGGGTATCTGCATGTTATAGGATTGTTTTGGGATTTTATTAACTATGGTCTGCAGTGTTTCCAAAGATTTTGAAGAAATAGGAAGCAGTTGTCATATGTGTTAAAAAAGCAAAAGAAATTTATTAGCAAAAGAAAACACATTTACTTAAAAGCTTACTGTGGTACGTAGACTGTAAATTATCTTTTTCCCTATAGTCTAACAGTGTATTGAAACTGTGGCATTTTCTCGTTGTTACAGTGTCATGTATCTGTACTAAACAAATAAACCAACACGACACAGCAAATTCACACAATTTAAGCACATAACTGCAACTTAGCATCTATAAATAACCCAGAGATATTTTAAATTAATCTGATCTTTGAGTTACTTTGCAATTAAGGAAAATTAAATCATACAATTTTGCTTTAATCTAATTTATGCTTACATACACCAGAGCTGCACAAATGTTGGTTCTGTCACATTTCTGCTTCATTTAATTTTGTTTTTACATTTTTTTTTTTTTTGTAAAAGAAAAGAAAATAATTTTCATTACTTACACCTGGATGCCTCTTGGCATGCTCTACTGCAGTCCGAAATATCATAGCTCCAGTTCGTTGAAAATTCAGAACAATTCAGGCCCTAAGTGTGGGGAACCAAAAGCCTTTTACAATTGTGATTGTGCACAAGGACCTGTTGCTCTACATGAGGAGGAGGAGGAGGAGGAGGAGGAAGAGGAGGAGGAGGAGAAAGAGGTCATTTGTGTGTGATCACAGCCTTGGCCGGGTCCCTTGTAGAGGTGATTATGTTGCTGAATGCTGAATGGGTAAGTTATGTGGATCATCTTGTACTTGATGCAGAGACATTTAATGCTCATATCAGGCTGTTAAATCAGTGGAAGTTGTGTAAGAGGCTTTACTTGCTCTTTTTTTTTTTTTTTCCCAATAAACACTTTTTAGCTCCTTTGGGAAACAAATGGGGGAAATGGAAAAGCACACAAACACTCTGTCCTTTCACAGTGTCCATGGGGACTCTCTATGGACATCTCCAGTTACCCAAACTCCATTTGTAAACAAAGAAATCCAAACGATAAAGATCCAGAACAAACTCAAAAAGCTACCACTTTACAGATGCAAAGAAATAAATTTGACTACGTTTTCTTGATCCTCAGTTTGAACAGAAATGTTAAAATATATATAAAAAAGAATGACACCAAGTGGAAATAAACACAGGCATAACTGTCTGTGGTTGAGTCTTTCATAGAGTCTCCACAAACACTCAGGGAAATCATCGCTTTTCTTCTGGTTAATCACGTCTGGCAGCTGAAGTCCAAAACATAATTATGTGCCACAATCAGCATGTTTGTGTTTTTGAAGGACACTTAAAATAACCAGTCAGCACAGTGAAAGGCCTATTGAAGCAACAGAACTGGTGTGTGTCTTGAAGTTGATTTTCTAAGTATTAGTGTTGATGGATGTTTAATGAGGTAATTCACTGCACTCATATCAGGTGGTTGTGGGGACGCAATCAGAAATATTCAACCCCTCCACCTTGAAAGACATTTCAGTAGAAGAAAGATAATGACAATAAACCTTATTAAACAACAAAAATAGAAATTTATACATATTTGAGTTACTTTAACAACAGAAGTTGCCTTAACTTGGAAATTCAAATAAAAAAAATGCAAGTCTTTACTCATATGTCTGTGTGCAGTATTATTCAACCCCTCATCTAGCTTTTTCTTAACTTCTAACAAATGTTCTTAGTAATTAGTAATAAGCTCCTTATAAATGTTACTAGACCTTTTTCTCCTTTTCCTTCTCTTCTCCTTCTCCTTTTCTTCTTTTTCTCCTTCTTCTTCTCCTCTTCCTCCTCCTTCTTCTTCTTTTTCCTTCAAGTAATATAAACCAATGAGGACAATCATTCCTCTGTCTCATCCTTGAAAACAACAGACTGCTCTACTTCTTGGTTTATTAGAACCACATGTTGCGTAGCCTACAAGGCTACCTGCTGGTGACACATCACAGCCTAGATCGGCAGTACCCACACTTTTTCAGTCCAAATGATCTACCTACGCTATAAATAGGTATATATTTATCTATATATATATATATATATACCGACGACAATATAATAGGTATGCCTTGCATAACCCATAAGGACCCACTGTGACGTTTGTGGCACGTCCCAAATACAATTTTCCTCTATATTTAACCATCCTTAAATGGTTTATTGCAATTTATTGTAATTTTATCTTCTGTTTTTTGTGTTTTTTCAGTGAAAATCCAGTATTTTCCAACATTAAATTTGTTAATTATACAGATGTTCATGACAGTTTAGAGCAGGGGTGGCCAACCCTGGTCCTGGAGAGCCACAGTCCTGCATGTTTTAGATGTTTCCCTCTTCCAACAGACCTGAAGTTTATTATCAGGCTTCTGCAGAGCTGGATGATAGACCTATCATTTGAATCAGGTGTGTTGGAAGAGGGA
>JAPTGZ010000026.1:25134202-25144705 GCA_029814645.1 Fowleria isostigma | reverse complement strand
ACGCACGCACGCACGCACGCACGCACGCACGCACGCACGCACGCACACACACACACACACACACACACACACACACAGAAATGTTTATGAGTCGTTCGAAATTTAGGTTACATGAGACCCCCATATCCTCTCAATTTATGGGTACTCTCCTGAAATGTGAAAAATCTTTGTAAGTTAATTTGTTTTAACAAGATTATTGGTATATACTATTTTACGAGATCATGTATTTTTAATAGATTTGATTAAATAAATAGAATACACAAATAAACACTTAAATACATGAAAACACCGCTCTGGGAAAAAGCATAATTATGGTTTTAATAAAAAATCAACCTTTGTAATAAATACACCTACAAATACAGATTAACTGAAATAACATAAATGTGACTCGAAAACCCATAAATGTGTGACGCAAAAATCTATAAGGTAAGACTTTATTGATCCCACCGTGAGGGAATTTCACAGTCGATAACGGCAGAAATAAAGTGCATGGAAGACAGAAAATGGGATGAAAATATACGTGTAAAACATGAAATATAAAGAGAAGTAAAAAGACATGACATTTTTCAAGATGCACAAAGAACTACTCTGTAAATATGATGGAAAAAGTTTACAACAAACACATAAGTATATATATATATATATAAAATTAATTAATAAATGATTGGATTTTGAAACAAACTTAATATGGAAAGATTTGATCTGAAAGGGTATTATATTGACCTTCTACATAAAATTCTAGATGGTTTAATAATTATTTCCAAAGCTGTAAGGATGAGTAATTGTTTGGCTGTTTCATGTACTGTAAAACAACATGTAATGACAGACATAGATTTACATTAATTCTGTTTTCAATCATATTTTCTCACACAACAGAAAATAGCACCCTGAACACTGTCCAGCACCTAATCATTAAGATTTGAATTATATCCAGATATTTAAAAGAAACCGTGTATTTAATATTGGACATCAAAAACATTATGTAATTTGAACTATGCTCTGGAAAAATGGTCAGACTGGATTCTTTTGAAAACCTCCGTACTGTGATCAAAACAGAAATGGTTGTTCAGAAGTCATCAAACAAAGAAAAGCTGTTTGTACATATGTACCAGTATGGAAATATAAATTTATTACATTTTGCTTATAGTTTTACAGACATAACACAATACTGAGACGAGGTCTTCAGACATGTCCCCATAATCATACACAACAAAAGACAAATACAACAATGAACCACTCAGAAACCCTGGGCAGTTATTAAAGAGCTGTTGAAATATTTTCTTTTTTTTTTTCTTGTACTCTCTTAGCTGCTGGTGTTTTTGTTCCAGGAGTGAATTAAAGAAGCCGACAGACACATGAAAAACTAATGGAGATTAAGTAAAAGCTGTTATTAAAAATTAAGGTTATTTCTGATTTCTGGGCTCTTTCTAAGTTAATATTAAAATATTAGTTTTTCTTCATATATGCTGAAGTCCAAAAACACAATTTTTCTTTCTTTCTTGCTTGTTCAACTTGCTTGGGGGTAATGTCACTAGTTTGTAGAGGAGAACAATTATTATTCAGACACTTATCTATAAGTAGTAAAACCTGTGGTCTATATATGTATGTACATATATATATATATGTGTGTGTGTGTGTGTATATATATAGCAGACGGTATTTGTGTCCTAATGCCCAGGGGTCACTGAGTCTTGTAACAGTTTAAGTCTTGACCTTGTGTGCAGATGTCAGGGAGCAGCAACACAGCAGCTTAACAGCTTAGTAACATAACCAGGTAAAAGCTCATTAGAGCACTGAACGTTATCATTTTAAGATTCACATGTAAGATTTTATTTATAGGTACTCCGAGTCAGTCAGGACGATGAGTGTGAAATGTTTTGTGTGGTTATTTTTCAAGTCAAGTCCTACCAGCAATATTTACAAGGTACAGCCCATGAAGTGGTTATTTTTAACTAACAAATGGATCATAGAATAGTAAAACAACATCATGATGTCCCTCAGCTATTAAAATAGTCTACTTTTTACTTTTTTAAAAAAATAAAAAATCTGCTTGAAAGATCAAATATGCTAAATCTTACATACTTTGATCAAATTAATTGGAAAACAAATTAGTGCTTGTTGGCTATTGTGTTCAAAATATATAATCAAGTGTGATTACATATATACAAAGCTTTATATACATTTATATAATACACTTTTTAATCAAGCACTAGAAGGAATCTTAAAAGTAAATATAAAGATGTGAAAATTTCACAGAATTTCACAATATGACCTAAAATTATATCTTGGAAAGTACAGCTAACCAGCATTTTAGTCAAAATTTTTATTTATTAGTGATTTAAATTAAGTTTCACAACTTTTATTCTGGAGGCATTTTACTTGTAAATCAGAGTGATTTGATCACATTTTAGTTAAAGAAAATAACAGTTTGCACAAAAAAATGAAACTATGAAAAGTGCAATCCATAGTTCCTCACAGTCTCTATATTGTTAATTGAAACTGTAAAAATTGCATTTATTATCAAAATTCCTTTTGAACAAACACATTAAATTTATATAAAACATGGTATGTAGTGCTTGACTTTTTGCTGAAAGATGACGTGTTAAGGTTTTATATATTTAACTTTTGAGAAGCAGCTCAAGGTCAGATCGACTCTACAACATGTAGTGAGCCACAGCTGTTTGCATCAAACTGTATCAATAATTCATAAAGGAAATAAAACATAGTTCAGTTTCCGTTCTCATACTCACAGTTTTACCTTAAACAATAAACAAACAGCTTAAGTAATCCGAGGCTTCCTAAAATATTGTACATATTTCTTCTACTTTCAGGTAATAAAGTGTAACTCAGTTTGTGGAATTAGCCTTAAATTCGCCGGTAGATAAATGTGGTCACCGGAGAGTTGAGGAGTTAAATTTATGTGGATGACCTTGTAAGACAGCAGGGTTTTACTGTTCCTGCATTGCTGTGATGCTGCGACCCCTTTTTCTGAGTTTGCAGCAATGCAGTGGTACAATGTCTTTGTCCTGCAGTCTGCAGTGAGCACATCTGCATTCTCATCATTGACTGCCAAGACAAGAAAGTCTGTTTTACACCGCGCAGTCCAAAAGAAAAAAAAGCACCCTTTACTTTAGATCTACCAAAGTGATTCTGAGAACAGTCTGCGTCTTAAATCCTAAGTGCACTGTACATTTCGCTGCGTCTGTGTTTGCAGCCCATGAAACCTAAATTAGTCTGCACCTGGCATCCAGGTCTCCGGCTCATCTGCACTCATTAGACCGACTGTCTACCAGCACACGGCAACGACATGTCTTCAAGGACCTTAAAGTGTTTTTACACTGTCCATAAAGTCATTTACACAACATAATTTTAACTAAATATCCACAGTGAAAACTAACAGACAAAGCAAAAAGTCCATCTTCTAAAAGTTTTATTTACTGATTTATAATGAGAAGAAATGATTATCCACTGAAGATGGACAACATTTAAACTGATTATATTATACATACATTTAAGAAATATACAATGAAGTAAAAAATATAAAAATCATGCATTTGCAACTAAAATCTAAGCCATTTTAATTCATACTCAAAAAGCCATACTCCTTGAATGAAAAGGATTTTTATCTTGTCTTTTTAAAAAAAAAAAAAAAAGATAATGCTGGTTTTACAATTTGCTGCAGTGCCGGATGAACAAAGCATGCTGGGAGGTTGTGCTCAGTCACAAGATGGCAGCAGAGGATCAAAAAACATGCTGTAGAAGTTTGATCCAAATGTAAATACTGTAGAGGCGATAAACCAAAAAAAAAAAAGCCAAGCCATGCTTGCAAGTTGATTATCCTCACTTAATTCTGTACCAGGTCCTCAGCTCTTGTTAATCATCTCATATTCATTTCTACTGTGTCGAAAACTTAGCAGCAGGTCCCGTGTTTGTCCACCTTTGTCCTGGCGGCGGGCTGAAGACCAGACCCCGGGCCTCTTATTGCGAAGAATTTCTGCGGCAGTATACTTGCTGATTGCTTCGTTCTCACTCCTCACAACAACCAGCTAAGACACTGCCAGAGAAACACCCACAGCAGCCGCATCCGTCCACGCCTCCCCCTGCCTCTCCTGCGGCGGGAACATGACCGGGTTTCAGCTTCACACTTCCACCTGAGAGTCTGGCACTACGGACGCTCTCTCTGTTCACGGCCAGCTTTGTAGTGGTGGTTTTTGTCGGGAGGCAACGGAGTCATCCTGTGCCAACTGCCAGAAGCTGTACAAGAAAAGGTGGGAATAATGTTTGAATAGTAACATGGGGCAAGAGTCTTTTATATTACATCCTGTGTTTCACTTGGCAGAATCCCCATTAAAACCTATCTAAGAAAAAAAAAATACGACTGTAAAACACAACAAATGAGTAGTTTAGTGTAAAATCTAAAAGCTGACAAGTACAGTCTCATCATATTCACCGAGACGACTGTTATTTCTCAGATAGACGTAGAAAAATATGTGTTTAGTGTTTGAGGATCAGCTGATACTAATTATTAGCAATCAATGAGACACATAACCAATATTTAGAACTGATATATACAAGGTGGCCTGAATAATTTGACATCATTTCATAATTTGTTTAAAATTTGTTTGCGTTTTTGCTCAAAAAAAGTTTAATCGTCTTATAAAATCACCATCCCCCAGAATTTTTTGTCTGAAATTTGTAGAATAAAACATTTTATGTCCAAAATAAATCCTATTAAGTATCATTTCCCCCCCAAGCAGGTAGTCACTCTGATATGGACTTCTCAAATTATCTTAATTTTTGTGGGACCCCCTGTATTTGCACTAAAAATTAAAGCTCACAGTGACAAATACACAACACGAAAGTTTATTGAAATTCTTTTTTTTATATTTTCTTTCTTTTTGTTTTCTACTTCTATTTTATTTTTTACTTGTGCTTCTTTTCTACCCGTCGTCTTTGCACTTGTGTGTTATACACTCCTGGGACCCAGCAATGCATTTTTGTCTTCTGTAGGAGACACAAGTTTGATAGTTTGACTTAAAATATGCTGTCCATTGCAAAGGATATTCCATTATAAAAATAAATAAAAATAATTTTTAAAATGTATCTGAAAAAACTGTTGCATTAAGCAGTTTCTAATCAAGACAAGTGTTAATGTAAAAAAGTAAAATGTTCACTTTCCTGGGAGGATATGATGCTGTAAACTGAAATTTCCTCATGGTGGGGTCAATAAAGTCTTATCTTTGATTGTCAGGATAATCAGTATTAACTTTAGTAATAGATAAATGTTTTTCATGGTTGATAACTGGTACTATCCCTGAGCTCAACACTCTTAAATGGACTTAAGTTCCCAAACCAAGTATCAAATAACACCTTTTTTTTTTTTTTTTTATTATCACAATATCCTAAATAAATCTTGTTTTTTGGAAGTGAAAGTAGCATCCTCTGCCTACTGCAGTTTTATATAACTGCGATTGCATGGATGAGTCTACGCGTCGCTGCCCAAAGTGAAGCGAAGCTCGTTCCCAAACAGATTCTTGATACTCTTCAAGCCTTTAGCGTGGCATCACTTTAAGTGCACACAACTTGGGCAAACACACAACACCCCCAAACTAATAATAGACCTGCCCGTGACTCATGATTTTGCAACAAAAAAAAAAAAAGAAGCCCGATTTGATTCAGCCCTCGTCTGTTGGTTTGTGCACGTCGTCCTTGTGTTCACATGAGCACGTCTGCGTTGTGTACCTAAGAACTAAAAACTCCCCCCGTCGCTATCAGTTGCCTTTTGCTCACTGCAGAGCTATTTTGGGCCCGGCTGACCATTCCATACTGTCCTCTCCCCGTGGACTGTGCTTTGCTGACAGGACAACACAGATACTAGAGCGAGATCTGCAGCCGGAAACAAATGAGGGAGGACAGGGAATTATGAAGGAGATGGAGAGGTGTGCCGTAGGTGAGAGTGAGATTAACTGCAGAGATGGAGAGAAAATTGGAAGGACAATCTCTTATCTGCTGCTGTTTACTGTTCTGAATCTCAAGTGAGGCTCTGGTGTAATTAATAAAGCGTTTTTTTTTTGGTTTTTTGTTGTTGTTGTATAACCAAAAATTCTTTGCTGGATTGGTGCTCAGGGCGTTGTGACCTTATCTGATATCAAAGAATGAATTTAAAGTGCTTTTAAGACCGACTCTGATGGTACATTTGTCCCAATATGGACATCTATACGAGGACTGTGTGGTTTTTATTTGTCTGCTGTCTCCTAAACATGCAGACACAGATGACGTGGACAAACAAATGCAGACACCAAACCGCCGTTCATTTGTCTGTGTCTTTGTGGCCAGAGCCTGACGCTGCCTTCACTGAGCACATGATGACAGGAATTCCTTCCTGCTCAGAGCTTGATGTAATCCCTAATACAGGATTGAGGAATGCCAGTGAAAACAACACCCTTCTCGCGAACTGAATGACGGGTCGACCGGCCACCTCACACTCCACCACCAACAATAAGCTCTGACTAAAAACCAAAGTATCCATAAATGTATTCCGAGCTTCAGGCATTAGGTTCATTGGAACTGATGGGATTTGTCAAACACTATTTCTATCACAGGCCAAACAAACTGGTTATTTTTCTCGGCATTTTTACAAATATCGGTACAGAGTGCAAATAAATGTCACATAGCTTATTTTAGTTATTTACTCATTTTCTAGTTCAGTGAAGGCAGCGGCAGGCTCACCACAAAGACACAAACAGATGCAAAACAAAGGCTGTGCTTTGTTTTATAGTGTTACGGACTGAAATATATAGATAATATTTTGATCAACGACAGTCCTTTGAGGTTTCTGTTGGGTTTCCAAGGTTTCTAGTAAAACCTGAATAAAAAGGACATATTCATGTGACATAGAATTAATTAAGTGGCAAAATATTTCAGTGTGCTGACATAGGGCCCATAAGACAGATTTTTGAAGGATTTTCAGTGTGTATGTAATAACCTTTTAAACATCTGTGAACATTTTGACCTATTTCATGACATTTTTCTGATTTTAATAGGACTCTGATGAATTTAAGTTGGTTTGTCCTCTGCAGTCTGACGTCTTTAGCTTTAAACGTAATACACCCAATAACCTAATCCTAAGTCATGTAATGTGTGGGGTTTTTGAGTGAAATAATGGTGCATCTGGTCTATTTTTATGAATAAACCACTTCACAGCCTCAAAAAAAAACCCACCAATCACAGAATTTAGTTTATACTTGGGACAGATTTTATTATTTTATTTGTGTTAAACATCTGGTGATAATAAGTGTTTATATATATTTGTATATGTATATATATATATATATGTGTGTGTGTGTGTGTGTGTGTGTGTGTGTATGTATGTGTATATGTATATATATATATATATATATGTATATATATATATAAGGGTAATAATTGAAAACAATTAAGTGTAAGGCTGGGTAATAAAAATATATCATGTTGCAATATAATTTTACATCTTATAACAGTAATTTTCTGATGATTATGGTGGCAGAATTTTATTTCATATTTTAATTACGAATATAGAAATTAATGACTTAATCATTAATAATTTTAATTATATTCTGATGAGAAAAACTCTAACTTTGACTCAAGGAGAAAAAAAATCTTCTTATTGGAAAGAAGTAATAATTTGACATTAATTGTGATATTTATTGATGTTGACTAAAGACTTTTTTTTTTTTTTAAATAACATTTTTGACCTGATTGTCCAGTCCTACTTTGATAACATGAAACAAAAATTTGACTTATGCTTAGAGGAGCAGAAATACACCATTAAAAAGCATTTGACCCTGAGGTGTTATTTCCTTTCATAATTAAATGCTTTGACACAATCATCTTCTATTGTTAGATGATTGTTTTGAATAGTGTCACTCAGGATCATCCGAGCACCTAAGGATACAAATGAATCATCAAAATCACTATTTGACAAAGTATTGACCAGCTGAAGGTGTTTCTCCCACTGTAGTAGTAGTATTTGTCTTTAAGTAACTGTGGGACTCCTACGTAAATCTACAGTTCATGACATGTTTTGGCCTAAAGGCATCAACTGCTCAGCAACACTGCACATTTCCCACCACATCACCAAAACTAAAATACACACCTACACTTGTTGAATATGCTGGATCCCCTGTTGTCATGTCTGAGTGTGGACACCCTCCCTGAACTAATCAGCTTGTGCAGAACCTCTGCTCTTCCCTCTGACTCCCTGCCTCTCGTCGCTCCTCTCCTCCTGCTGTGCATTTCTTGGTCGTTTCAGTGTCAGTTAATGACGCCCCAACAGTCATGCTCTCCTGCCTCAGTCCCATTCCACAAACCTAATCATCTTATGGCTAACAATGCCATTAGTATTTACTGTAGAGGCATGTTGTTCAACAGTGCTACACATGACACACACACTGATGGCATGCGTGTTGAGCTTAATATCTTGTGAGGTCGGTGCAGCGGAAATATGTAGGTCCTGAAGATACTTTTATGACACAGAATGGCTTAAATTTGAATGAAGGTCAAAAAATGTCTTTTCATTCCATACCAATTTCAACACATAGGCATGTGTAGCGGCTCTACCACTTTTATGCCATTTATTAATTATATTATGTTAACATACCTTGAAAATGTGATAAATTACTTTATTTTTTTATGTTATTCAACTGTTTTGAGAAGAAAGAAGCTAGAATCCTGAAAAATAAAACAATTTACAGCTGAAATGGACAATTTAAACCATAGTGCAGTAAATCTATTTTTCATATGTTTGTTTTCTGTTTTGGCTGCTCCCTTTTAGGGATGCCACAGTGAATGTGATTCGCATGATGTTTTGGCATGTTTTTACATCAGGATGCCCTTCCTGACAACCGGGCCGAGACTCTAACCCCGGGCCTTCCATGCGGCAAGCAAGAAGTCTACCACCGACCACCCTCAGTAAATCTATTTTTCATATATATTTCACAGTGTAGATATGTAGATGAGCTAAAATGAAATCTAAAGTTGTTTTTTTTTTGTGTGTGTAGCTGTGGTGTGTAGTATAATTTTAAAGTTAACATTAAAATATTGAAAAAGTGCTGTATCAGCATTAGTACTGGTTTAGAAACCTGTTCAATAGGTGTAGTAATCTAGATAAAGAATTTCAATAATGCAGTTTGATATAAAAAAAATAATATCTATACACTGACTGTCTGGGGACCTTAAATAAAGAAAAAAATTCAAGAATAATGTAGAATATATTAATGATTCAAACCAGTGGAAAGATTTTAAATCCGAAGAAAATTCTGAAAGTAAATACAGGTCAGGTTCTAACATTATTTTCTACATTTCTGGTTAGTTTTTTAACCTAATAATGGGCTGTGATTAATCACCGTCCACTCTGACACACTGCAGCGTGTGCATTACCCATGGTTGCCATAAAACAGAGTTGCCCAGTAACTATCTGCGTGCTCGACCACACACAGGTAAAACACACAGACCATAGTACACAGGACACTGATGACAATCATTTGAGTCAGCTGAGTGATTAATGTATTTGAGTTTTGAAAGGCCCATATAACTGAATTTTTACTGTCCAGTTAATCAGTGACGTAATGTTGCAGTTCCATGTGACAGTGATGGCAATGTGACATAGTTATGGGTGTCTATTTGCTTTTCTGTGCACAGTATGTGTAATCATGTTTCCTAACTCTGAAGCGGATCAGTTGGAATCTTGTCACACTGTCTGATTGTTTGTAAGCAAATGAGGAACTCTGAACTCGTCACTGCTTCATTTTTACAGCTTGTCAGGAAGCAGATGTGGCCTGGAAACCTGCTGTTTTACAATAAAGGAGAAAACAATAACCAAAGTAGTTGTCTGTGAAGTTACAGACAGTTTCAGCTTCTCTGTAAAGCTCAAACTAAGCATCTTGTAAAAGGATCTCTGGCCTGTGTAGAGGTCACTGTGCTACAGTCTGACTGGTGTGTGTGTGTGTGTGTGTGTGTGTGTGTGTGTGTATCACGATGCTCTGCATTTAGGATTGCTTTGGTATAGTTACCGTGGTATTATCTTAGCATCAGGACGCTTTCACAAAGCTGTGAAGTGTACAGTTGACATTTTTTCATCTTAACTTAAACTGCAGGCCTTATTCAACTCATCCTAATGTCTTATTTAACCCATAAAGACCCAAACATCCATTTATGACCAAATGCATCTACTGAGGTAAACTGTTTAATACTTTTTGATCCACTAATCCTATCAGTCCATATAAATAATTAGTGTAAAATGCAGTTTATCTTTTCATCAGATCTTGTCATCAGATATGACCTATTTAGTCGTTCAGAAGCTCCGTGGTGAACATGGAAACACCGTCATCTTCTACAACATTGATTCACCACTAAAAACCCGCAGAGTTGGAACAATGACAGTGGATGGACACACTGGGTTTACATTCAGCTATTGATATATTTTTCTGAAAAAGTCACTTTTTCTTCAGTTTTCTCTGTTTTTGA
>JAPTGZ010000026.1:25090364-25109520 GCA_029814645.1 Fowleria isostigma | reverse complement strand
TTAAAAACACCGCTACGCTGATCAAAAGACAGCGTAGCGGCACAATTCACAGCGTAGCGGCCTCCCAGGGACAGCGTCGGGGCCCCCGACGCTGAAATGACCTAGCGAGAACCCTGCTATGTAAACCCCATACACCGACTAAAGTCATGTCGGAGAAGATCTTCAGCCTCTATTATTTTACTGGAGGCTCAATCTGCATAGACCACACCATTCATTGCCACATCTATTGTGTATAAGGTATTACTTTACCAGCGGATGTAATCTCCTGGCAGCCGCTTGTCTTCATTTTTGTACTTCTGGCTTTCATAACTTTCACATTGCTTTTCGGCTTACCATGCCAAAACTTATGTTTTGAGTTTTGACTCCGCTAACCAAGCCCATCTCAGTCATATCAAACTGATATGAATCGTGCAGCTGTAGCAAACCATGTAGAGCTGAGCTGGGTCGAGCTGGTTCAATGCAGTGAAAAAGGGGCATTGGATCCCACAATCTATTAAACTTTACAGGCAAAATGGGCTACAGTTAAACATCTTAAGTTTAGCTACTGTACTACTACAATCAGTGATACAATTCTGTCCCAAGTTGCTCAATGGTAGCATTACTTCAGTTTATTTGCCAGAAAAACTATCCTGTTAGTGGTAGGGAAAACCACTCTGGTACACCATGACATATAAAACAGAAAGTTAATTGTGGGGGGGGGGGGGGATTATTGCACATCTTTGTGATATAAATATTGCACATTTTGTTGTCCCAACGATATTTTTTCGATTATATTGTGCAGCCCTAGTTCTAAGTTTGTTTTTTATTTATCTTATAAAATGCATTCAGCTAGTAGTGGGAAAGCTTTGTATTTTTTATCTGTACATTGCCAGTCTGTCGCTGGTAAAACTTGATGTTTATGTACTCGTCAGGTCAGCGAACAGGCTGGGGCTTTAGTTAAGGTGGCCCTGGTCTAAATTGGTCCTCACAATGGAGACAAGTGTTTTCTTGGCTCAGCAAATCCAGCAAGCATTTCCCCTTGCATTTTAATCAGCTCCAAACCAACCCAGGGGCCCTGTAACCCCAACCAGCCTGGGTCAGCATCTCAGCCCAAATATGTCGCACCGCAAGCCATCTTTTATACTACGACTGGGTTTGTTTGTTTTTAAGTCCAGGGTATCTGTTGGAAGACTTACTATTGTTCTGTTAATTTTGATTAGTTTGTGCATGTTGTTCATTGCGAGGTGGCCCTCCACGTGGAGAGGGAATGGTAAACTCCTGGCTCAAAGAGTGTGCAAATTAACATGTTTCACTCTGCCTGAATGCTGGACAGGCATTGAAAAAGAGATTGTTTACATTCAGATGCTGGCCACCCGCTGCTTGCTTTTTCTTTCCTCCTGTTTTCCAATCACTGAGGAGACATGACCCATTTAAATGGTTGTTTACTTGCATTAGAAGAAGAGCCAAACCACTTCTCAATGAACTCTTGTCTACAATTCAATTAGAGTGGCCTTCCCAGCAGCAGAGTTTTCCACATGAGACAATGCTCTCTGCAGCCTAGCGGGGCCAGGAATATGAGGACCAAAGAGCAGCAGTCGTCACCCCTGTGTCACCAAAAGAGTCACTGGGACTCTTGGATCATAGTCCTCAGTTTTTAGGTGGAGTGGCCATGATAATGAAGCTCTGAGAAAAAATGAATGACACTATGCTACATTTCAGTTGGGTTAAAATTATTAGGAGAAAGTAGAGATTGCCTGTTAATACATTAAAATAAAACTATAGTAGTACTCTGTTACAGTTATGGTTTGTGGCATTGTAGCTTGTACATAAATCACATCAGTTATTATTTTGGTTTTTTAAAATATATTTTTATTGAAAAATATGGCACATCAAAGACCGAAAATTAACATTTCAGGAAATAAAAATTTGACAAACAAATGTCAGTTATTGTTTTGTCACACTCGAAAAAATTCAGAGAGCCATACTTGGCTTTAAAAAAAAAAAAAGTATACATGAGGTAATTCTTTAGGTTTTTGTTTAAAATTCTGTGTACATAGTCTTGCTGCTACATGGGGTCCAACAGCATTCACCTCAACCCTGTCACCCCTCTGACCAGGGAATGGATTCCCTCTTCTCTTTTTAAGTTTGTGGAAATATTTCACTCTCAGGAGAGATGAGTAACAGCTGAGTCACCTCGTGGCTGAAGATCTGTTATTTTGTTGATACTTAGCAAGCAAATGTTTATTCTGTTGCATTTAGTGAGATAATTTGAGTGCTGTTGTGATCAATTTCATCATTTAACTTAAACTTGGAAAAGGCATTACTGAAATGAAAAGCCCCATAGAATGCTTGATTGTCCTAACACTGATGGCAGCACTTTTAGCATAATTGAGGTGAAAAAAAACAGGACAATAATGAACAGAACTAAAAATGGATAATTGCTGCTTGGAAGCTAAATTATACAAATTTCTGTCATCCTTTTGTAAAATTGTACTGTAATGTTAAAATAACTTTATACTGGCCACACAATTGGCAGCATCATTGCAAATTCTTAGATTACCGCCATTTTATCATGAAAGTCTGGAGGACCACTGCGTAATTGGCAACGACTAATCAAATAGTATTGACCGTCTTTCATGTTTGTTCATTCATTTTCTGAACCCACTTTATCCTCACTAGGATCGCAGGGGTTGTTTGGAGCCTATCCTAGTTACTTAAGGGCGAAGGTAGAGTACACCCTGGACATTTCACCCGGTCATCACAGGGCTGACAAGTCATGTTGTTAGGTTTTAATGAATCACTAATTAAATGTTGAACATATGGGCGTTTGCCACTGCAAGTTTGGCAGGCCATGAGTGTTAAGTTTTTTGATAGTTTACTTTGAGAACTGTCAAAACAAGCCTGGCATGAGTTTGACAGTTGAATACTATAGATACTGTGCTACTCATGGGTTGTTGATGTAGCAACATTTAAAGGAAATCTGCCCATATAACAATAACTGACTAAGTTTTATGGTCTAATTTTGCCCCACAGTAGCAGGCTCTATGTAGGGTAAAGGTTTAACATTTGTCCAACTACTCAATCAGTGATACTGTAATCCAGTTAGTTACATTTGACCCAGTGGATGATTGCATTGTCATGATGCACATGTTTGTTATATCAGGGGAATTTTTTTTTTTTTTTTTTTGTTACACTATCTGATAATGAGCAGTAAATAATGATTATTTTACTTATTGATTAAACTACTCATGCTTTGTAGTGGTTAAAGTAATACTAATAGATAATACTTATAAACTGTAGAAAAAAGTTTGAATATAAATTACCAAAGAAAAGTATCCATGGGATTGTAGTAACCATGGGAAATGCTGGCATTTTTGACACCTAACCTGAACAGTTACTGAATCCATTAATTTTTGAAGCTCATATTAACTGAACCAAACAAAAGTGAGTTCATTTTATTTAAGTATTTAGTTTGGATAACTGGTAATAAATGAATTTCCAAGTGTTTGTTGTGCTGTTGACATTTATCGTAACTACCTCCTTAAGTTTCCATGCTTCCTTCAAGTTACTTTATCAGTGTTCTAATCTTATAAAGTCCATAAATGAAACCCCTGTGTGCTGCCAGTTCCTAAACAGCATAGCCTCTAGTCTGAGGTTGTAACTAGGCCTGTCTAGTTTTTGTAAATATTTGTCAATTAAAAATAATCTCTTCAGTTAAAAAAACCAAAAACATGTTTATTACTGTTAGGTTGCTGAAACTTGTTTATTTTTTGTCTTTGGCAGGGATGTGGTCATGCAGTCCTGATTCACTTGATCACTGCAGCCTTTAGATTAAACTTGGATTGTTTTGGTCAAAGATGATCAGAGTAATAGAAAAACTATAGCACAGCTCCCAGAATTGGGGTAACAAACAGAAGAAACATTTCCTGCTGTGGATATTTATAAATGTATCGGTTAGAGTTGGTATTTAGACTCGCTTAACTGTTGACTTACATCATGGGACACCATTTTTCATATGGTTCATACAGAAAAATCACATCACATGACAACAGTGTCACACCCATCAGTTTCTATCCTGATTGTTTCAGAATGAATTATGTAACAACAAAGTGAGACAATCATTAAATGCAAACAGTGTTTTCCATGGAGTTTAACAGTCTGTGCTCAACTGAAGATTAGTACCTCTTCCAGGTGGTCTAGGTCTGCTTCCAGACAGACTCTGGGCCTGTTCATTTCTGATGTGAATATAACCAGCCTCGAGCCCAAACAAACCAAGGAACCATATGCACCTTATTGTGCTTGATGAGCCGCTGTAGCTGTGCCGCACAGGTTGCGTATTGTAATTTCACCCTCTGTATGATCAATAATTCCAAAAATCCTATGTTGTTGTTTTCAGTTTCAGCTGCTCCTTTTAATGTACAGTAATTTAACCCCTTCACTACATGGCTATTGGCCAACAGCCTGCACAGCACCTGATGTTGTGCTTGTCTCACATGCATGAGCAACACATGATGTAGCATGGCAACATGAAACGTAAAGAAAAGGTTATGTCCAGTTGAACCGCGAACTACTCAGAAGAGCTTTTTTCCCCACAGTGCTGTTGGTTTATTCAAAAGTCAAACTGCATTGTAAGATGCCTGTGGTTATATTTTACTGAACCCAGTCGTCCTGAACAACGTCATGTTGGGTATGTATAATTTTCTTCAAAATGCAATAATTTTAAGCTTCTGGTCCAATAATTGGTCATTTCCCATCTGGCAACACTGTATCCAGAGCCAATAGCAACAGCCATGAGCCTTGAACAGATGCAGAACAATGAGGAGACTGAATGTCTCATTGACATTTGGTCATTGTGAAACTGTCTCCAGATGAGCTCTTCTTGATGGTTAACATTATTTTTGTAAATTTGTGTCCATTAAATTAGAACACATATTCCGAAAATGATAACTGCATGTAGGACCTCTGCATTTGGTTTCCATCAACACCCATTTTCTCTGATTCGCCCTGCCCTGACTTTTTGTCCAATGTTAGCACAGTTTGTCACATTGCCTCTGTTTACACTTTTTTTTTTTTTTTTTTGTCCACTTGCAAAAAGTGCAATGAGAATGCAATCCAACCCAAAGGAAAAAAAACAGTCCACATTCGATCTGAATCAAATGAGTGGACCAAAGGACTGTCTTTCCAGGTGTGAATACACCCTTGATTATGGCCACTTAACAGATGGTGTTGCATTATGTTGGTGTTACTGCTAACATTAAAGTTACTTGGTTAGCAAATCTGTTGGTCCATTTATAGGGATTTTTTTTTTTTTTTAAGTTTTACCTGCAGTGTAAAATGTTTTGCTGATTCTATAAAGTGATGTCAGACCTGAAACAAGTCCACATTGCATTTAGCCAGTCTTGGCTGCAGACGTCAGACAGTGCGGTGTGACTGGTATGGTATGACATGGATGCTTTGTGACAAAGCGGCACAAAATGCATCTTTTGTTTATACTGAGAAGTCTAAAAATATTGTACTGTCTGAGGGGATGTGGATAAAGAAATCAGTTTTGGTACCAGTAAGGTAACTAAAATCCTGAGCAGATTCTTTCATATTAATTTGTTCTCTGTACTGATGTACTGTTTTCAGTTCAGTTTAGCTTATTTGATTAGCAAAGCCATAACATTGAGTCCTAAGCTGAAAACAAGCCCAAGTAAGCACAGATGGTATATGGGAAAACTGAACCTCTGCTCGCTATTAAAAACAAAGCTGTGTATGAAAGTGGATCTTACTGTGTTAGTGTCTCTGTCAAGAACAAGTCTTCTCTTGCCACAATAATTGCTGTTCAGTTTGTGACTGAGATGAGTCAAATTAGACTATGGAGGGTCTTCATGGGGTGTGTAATGTATTAAAAACACTATAAATGTGCACTATAACCAATGTATCACTTTGTAATTTGTAGGTTTATAGTTGTGCTAATTTGTGCTTTATGTGCCGATCTGTTTCTAGGATGTGATGTTTCTTGTTTCAAAGGCAAAGATGACTAATTAGATTTGGTGTGATAATTAAGTTGTTTTTCTCTCCTGCTTCCTCTCTTCTAATCTCTCTAGGTAGGCTTCAAAAAACACCTGGCCAGCCTACAACTGCTGACACAGGCCTGCAACCTGCTTCTGTGGTAGCAGGAGCACAGTGGAGGAGAGGGTCTGAGGCTCATTACTCCCCCCCGTTTGTGTTTGCGGAGGGGGGAGGGAGGAGGAAGGGGGGAGCTGCTACATCCACCCAGAGCATGGGGCAGAAAGTCCCAGGTGGCATAAAAACCATTGATATGCGGGATCCGGCGTTCAGCCCCCTGAAGCTGGAGCTACAGGCCCTGAGCCACACCAAACCACCACGACTGGATCTGCTCCTGGACATGCCACCTGCCGGCCTGGACGTGCAGGTCCAGCACTCGTGGAACAACGACGACCGCTCCCGAAACATTTTTGTAAAGGATGACAACAAGCTGGTGTTTCACAGACACCCCGTGGCTCAGAGCACAGATGCAATTCGTGGTCGTGTTGGTTACACAAGGGGACTACATGTGTGGGAGATCAGCTGGGCCATGCGTCAAAGGGGCACGCACGCTGTGGTCGGCGTGGCAACGAGCGATGCCCCACTGCACTCAATGGGATATACAGCATTGGTAGGAAGCAACACAGAGTCCTGGGGCTGGGACTTGTGCAGAAGTAAACTCTACCACGACGGAAAGAATCACCCAGGGAAAACCTACCCGGCCTTCCTCGAGCCCGATGAGACCTTCATTATTCCAGACTCCCTCTTAGTGGTTCTAGACATGGACGAGGGGACTCTGGGTTACATAGTGGATGGACATTATCTCGGGGTGGCGTTCAGAGGACTTAAAGGCAGAAAGCTGTATCCAGTGGTGAGCGCCGTGTGGGGACACTGTGAAATACGAATCCGGTACATAAATGGACTTGATCGTAAGTAAAAGCCATTTTCTCTCCTGTTCCTGTGTGACAATGAGTGACTGACTGTTTACTTGTATAAAGTATTCAGCTTTTGCCTTTATTCTAAAAAAGATGAAGGAATGGTTTATTTGGTTTGTACATCAATCATTACACTTGGTACAATAATCACAACATAAAACCAAAAGGGAATGGGCTGCAAGCCAAAGCTTATTTTGTTCCTATCCTTTTCACCTGATACACTTCTTACCTTAAATTAAATATACACAGTATTGAAGATTCTCAAAGCAAAAATTAACAACAAAATATATTCACCATCGCAACTTAATATTTCTGTTGATTTCAGTTAAGGCAAGATGGTATTTTTACAAAGATGCTGTTTAGATGGCACATTGTTCATATGATACTCCTCCAGTTTACATGCAGAAATGTGTACTTTGACTAATGTAAATGTCCTTGTTTATCAGACCAAGATAGAAGTATAAATATTATAAAAACTAGGGCCCAAAAAGTGATGGGAAATGTCCATATTGTGATTTTTTTAATTTATTTTTTTTTTAAGTCACAATTGCAGTTGAGTATTTTATTCCTGGGTTATTGAGCTCAGTTATTCAATCTACAATATCATCATCATCATCATGTACCACTCTTATTAGTTTTTTGGTTTTTTTGTCGGCCCCCATTTCACCAGGTCTACACACTGGGTAGTAACGTGTCTGTCCAGTACCTGTACAAGTTCACTGCTTAAACTGAGTAATTGGTCCTTTTATTATAGGTTTAGATTTTAATCAGACTACATACTAAGAATAGGCTGTCACAATGGTACCTGCACTTTTTAAATTTAGTTATATTGCTAATCAAATCTTTAACTAAAAACACCCAAATGGAGACCAATTAAAAACTCATCAAAATTTGAAAGCTAGAGTAACCTTCCAATCTTTACTCCAGCCTTGCAAATGGTTTTCGTGTTGGTTTATGTAGGACAGTCGGGCATAAACCATCATGAGACCATCTGTTGTCAATGTCTGGAAAACCCCTGATTATGATTCATATTCTGAATGTACTGTACATTCAATGGATGGATATGTCCCACATATTTTAGTCAACGTGTTAAATTTTAAATGGTCTTAATATGGAGTATGCTGGTTTCACGGCCTGTGCCAAATTTACAATTATTGTCATATTTAGCAAAACAGGAGCATATTTGTGTGTGTATGTGTGTGTGCAAATGTACTGACTTTTATGTTGTATAAAACGTTACATGAACAGCATTTATTAATGTTAACAAAGGTGTGACTGCTGGGGGTTGGTGTTCCAGCCATCACAGCAGATGTGTTACTACAGAGCAGTGTTATTTGCACATCTTGCATCAGTCTGCTTATCAACGCCTTATGTGAAACTGTACAAGTGATATCATGACTTGATGTTCTTACTTCAGTCCAAACAACATATAAATTAATATTATTCATGAGGGATTACCTTTTTTTCTCAATGATTTCATTTTGTCTTGAAGTTCAGAGTAAACCTGTAACCTGCAGCGTTTTATATTAGCTGTACTTTGTCTTTAAAGCATTACATACTCCCTTAATGTTTATATACATAACAAGCTATTTGTTATTTATTTCCCCTGGCAAACATGAAATGATTCCAATTGGATTATCTCCAATTATTTCATGACACAAGGGTCATGGGCTTCCAATGAGGGAGAAATAGGTGCTTATCAAAACAGGGTGTACTAGCCACATGTCCCAAAAGCTCCGTGCTCATTACAATTTTATGTTCTGTTCAGATCCCTTGACCTAGTTTAAGTCTGGAAAGAAGCATCACAGACTGATGCACACAAAAGCCCGTTTTAATATGATGAGACTTCCTACTGCCGAATGTAGAACAAGGAAGTCCTTGATTTTACACTTTTATGCTCAAGGCTGTTGGCTCATAGTGTGGTGGAAAATGCTGCTGCTGTTTGGATCCATATTGTCATAGAGTACTCATGTCCTGCATCAGCACCCATACTTTAAGAATGAATCCTGTAGGACTCAAGTAGCTTAATAACAAAAAATTCTTTAGAACAACTTGGAGTTAACATTATTAAAAATCTGTAAAAGGTGTGCACCGGCAGAAAGGATATTTACTCCTTAGGTAGTAAAAATCATTACTAATTGGTATCTAAGCAGTTCAATCGGAGCTATAAAAGTACTGAAGTTCATTACCCTGCCCTTCTCATGAGTGGACTTTGTTTAATAGACACCGAAGTAAATTTACTTAATTGTTGCCTTTTTAAAAGGTGCAGGTTTATTAGGGTAAGATATGACTTTACTGACCCCACCGTGGGGAAGTTGTAGCATCAACAGCAGCAAAATACAAAACAAAGTGGAAAAGTACAAGCAAAAACATTGGAGAGTGAGCAGGAAATTTAATAGAACCATTTATACTATTCAGTTTTGTACATATACATTTGTTTATTGTTGTATATAATGTTGATATTGATGTGACATGGGGGTTTATGCAAAATTCTGTTAAATAAAATAGAATATTGGTTTGCCTTTGTTACTGATCCACATTTTATTTACTTAAACCCAATGATAATCCTTTTGGCTGTTACAGAGACCAGGTTGGCTAAAGCGCAGTGTCCAATTATATTACAGTGTCCAGATATTTAAGTTTATTACTTTCTCTCCTTGTACCAACTTGAATCACTGCAGAAGCTTAACCTATTTATTAAATCAGAGTGGTTTAAGCTTCTTCCTTAGTACTATTCAAAGTCTTCCTCTAGGGATTAAGAAAATTAATCTGAGACGCTCAGACCAACATCACAATTTGATTTCTCACCATTTGAGTCTTCATTTTACAAGTATTAGGAGATTAATTGTTGTAAGTCATAGAGTGTATTGGTGTACGTTCATCTTCATTCCACACTTGTGAAATAAACCTGAGTCTTTTCAGGGACCGTAGCCCATGCTGGTGCTCACCCCTGTCCCCCTCTGGTCTCCCCACAGCTGAGCCCCTCTCTCTGATGGACCTGTGTCGGCGGTCAGTGAGGGTGGCGTTAGGACGAGAGCGTCTGAGTGAAATCCATAGACTGCCTCTTCCAGCTTCTCTCAAGAACTACCTGCTCTACCAATGACGGCTCCGACGGCCACAACGCGCAGCACACCTTCCTGTCTCTCATGTTTCTCTGGGATCCTTCTGGGGCTGAACTCGTCTGACAACATAACTCAAGTCTCCAGGACTGAGTCATGGATGATTCAACAAGTATGCTTGTCTGTCAGTGGCTGGACTCCATATGCGTTTCTTATCTTGTTTTTATGACTCTTTGCAATTGTATTCTCTAACTTTATAAAGAAAAAAAAAAATCAGGAATCACTGAGCACTATGCACATGTTGACGCAGACGATGCCCTCCCTGACAGTCGCCAATTTGGTGCACCTCATTCAGTTTGCAAGTTAATGTGGCATATGTGGTCGGTACCTCAGCTGTGATTATGAATTTGTGTTTTGTAGTCTTTTAAATTTGTCATTGGTCATATTAAAATAAATTTATCTTTTGAAATAAAATTTTGGGTGCTTTGGGGCACTGCCACTATCTGACCACAGGGTGGCAGCAAAGTCCCTCAACATCTTTTTAAACTGAATTGGAAGAAAGAAATCCAAGCTGTATTTAGAAATTAAAGAGTTTTTAAACGATGAATATAAATGGAACCATTAATGACCACTTCATTGTGAGTCTGTAGTGCAGTGTGGGTGAATGCACTGTGAGGCAGCTGAGGAGCAGCTCCGACCACCCTTCACTGCACTATCAGATTTATGTAATAACTAAGTTGTTTACCATCGAGGCATCCGACAGGAACGACGTCAGCAGAAACTTTAATGGAAAGATAATGTCACTGTGATTATTTGTAGCATGCATCTGCAGGAAATTTTCTCAATACAGTCACAATTGTCTGTTTTTTTTTTTTTCGTTATCTTCTGGTCACTTCTGCTTTTTTGTAGTGCAGTAGTTTTCACGGTTGAGACCCAGGACTGTGCAGGTTTTCATTTCAGCTGATGCCTCCACCGGCTGATCCCTTTACAAAGAACCCCAGCAGTGTGTTCAGCAGGTGGAGGTATTGGTGTGAATGAAAACCTGCTATTTTTTTTGGGTCTCGCTGGCTCATAGCTGACAACCATTGATGTAGTGTTTGTGTTTTATGACATGTAAAAGGGGAAAAGGTGTCTAGGAAATAAGACTGTATACAGGACCAGTGTGGTGCCTTGTTGAAATCGGCACACTTTATATTTAAGGCACCATCAAGACAAAAAGACAATCCATAACTTGTGCACAAATGTAATAAAACAGGTCATATTGCCAAGATATTGTGACACGCCATATCCTTCACCTGTTCACTTTAGTATTTTTAAATGTGCAGATGTAATCCGTATTCAGCTGTGTGCTGAATGTGGACTTACTGTGCCACAATTTGTTTTCCTGGCTTGCAACTTCCATTTTTTATTTGTATTCTCTGGTTGTAGATTTGTTTTAAGTATCTATTAAAGTCTATTAAAAATATTAGGTGTCTTGGTTTTGTGAACGCACTCAGAAAATGTCTAGATAGACTTCTACAAAGTGATGTCTGTTTACTGTAGGAACAACTTCATGAAATGTTAATGCAGACGAGAGGTAACATGGTCAAAATAAAGTTATTAAATTACTGACTTAACTGATGCAAAAAAGTAGCACTAGTCTATACAAATTGTAATCACTATTTACATTTTATTATGTATTAAAGTCTTCAAGATTATAATTGATATTTTTTCATATTTATTTTTTACTACTCGGAGAGAAATGAAAGAAAAAATTGAATTAACTCAATATATACATGCATAATATAAACATACACATACCTACATATGTATACATTTATAAATTACATGCATACATATAAAAAGTAGATTAGATATATACTTGATAAATAATCAAAACTGCCTGTACCTGCACCAAAACATTAATACTTAAATTCAAATACATATACTCACACATAACCATATACCTTCCATAAGTGTGAGTATATGTATGTACAGTACCCTATACCTTCCATATATTCAAATTTGCATATGTATGTACTATGTATGCACACCCACTCACATGTGCTAATGCACACACACATACAGTATATATCTACAGCGCTCGGCATAAATGAGTACACTCCAACAGATTTGTCACAAAAACTTTTAGTTTTTTTTTTTTTTAGAATAAACATTTTCTATGGGACACTATGTAACATCATGTTCTCACTTAAGAAAACGGTCTATAAAACTCAAGTTTTGTCCAGATTTTTTTAAACTGGGCTTATGTTCATTGAGATATTGTTTAAATTCTTACTTTTCAAAGGGGGTGTGCTCATTTATGTTTAGCACTGAATATATCAGTACAATGGATTTCAATCATGCACCTACTACACCAGAACATATGTAAACATACACTCACATTACCAGATCCCAGATGGGATGTTTAGCGTCTTAAATGGTCTTAAGCATTGTGTTTTCATTTATTTTAGTTTTACACGGGTAAACTATTTATTTCAGTTTTTAGTACCTCTGTTAATCACATGAAATATGTTAAAAAAAAAAAAAACCTGTGTGAAGACTGTTTCTCCTTGGACGGATCAGACTCTTTTCATTCTGCGGGACATGTTTAAGATGTTACATACTAACCGTGCCTTAAAATAGACTCCAGCCACAAAAAAAGCAGTTTTATGGATGTGAGTGCCATGTGTATGACCAGTACAATCTGCTCTACTGTTCTGAAGGACATTACACGTGTCAAATGGCTCTAACATATGGAAAACAGGATGCATGTTGTTATGTGTACAGTATTTAGCAAAAGGTTGAAGTAACCTTCAGCTCTGTTGTTTTAGCAGGGTTGTCTCAATCAGCAAATATGCACAGTATTAAAAAGAATGAGAGAACTGAGATGCCTCTTCAGGTAAAGGTCAGTAGTGTGACCTCAGCGACAAAAAGGAGACAAAACAATAAGGACAGATAGTGACGGTGGTTGAGTCTGTCAGTTTTGTGTTTGTATCAAATACTGTGAGAGTTTGACTGATACACAAATGGAGACACTTTAATCCCTTTAATGGCCCTGGTTTTTACATGGGGTGAGTGGATTAAGTTAGAACAAGTTTACATCAACACTTACGGTACATTCTGTTCAACAGATGATACAAAAAGAAAAAACAGAATTGGATCTATTTGCAATTTCAATTCAGCAATATCATGTTGTTATTGATCTATTAGTTTATTGTCTTGTAATAAACCAGCATGTTGTTCTCAAAGCTGTACGCTTCATATTTGGTCACTTGGTGTCAGTGTTTTGGTTCAGCTACATGAAGACCTGCCCAGATACTTGACTCTATTAACACAGCCTGACTGGGTTTGATTTTATTTAAATGTATTTACATTTATTTAAACTCCACCAACATCAGACACTGGTTCAGACCTTAACAATCTCATTTAAAATACACAAGTCTGATTAAAAAAAAAAACAAACAAACATATAATGTGACTTAAAAAATACTCAAACCAGCACACATATTTACATGAATTTGTTTGCATTTACATGTATTTCTTAGTTCATACATTCAGTATGAGATCAACAGTAGGAGTTGTTCATTTTATCCATCAATTGATCTGAAAGTCTGTGTTTGAATGACACCGTCTGTGTCACTGTGTGATTATACTGTCAACAACAGAAAAGTAAATATGTAAAGACAGAAGGTGAATATGTAGAGACAGAAGGTGAATGGAACTGGTTTTACAAGTTAGTTTGACGCAGCTGTTTCATGCCAACAAACAAGAGGCTAAAAGATGATTGAATAACTTGTTGATGTGCAGAGAACTCCTGAGGAAGACACTGGTGTCTGCATATGCCTATTGCCAAAGGTCACAACAGGCTCGTCATAAACACCTATTGTGTCATATTCGTCCCACTAAACCAAGGTGTTACACCATGACCTCCTGTTGGAGATGTTGTTTTTCTTGTGTGTTTATCTCAATACTTCCGTTTCTTATCAGGAAAAACAGGGCTTTAGGCAGAAAAGAAAAAAAAAAACTTGATAATGGTATACTCTGTACTATTAGATAACTAGTTGGGGCATGTGTTTACACTCTCACAATCTTTTTGTACATATTTGTTTAGTTATTTAGTGTATTTTATGGTAGTTTCTATTCTATTCTATTTAACTTTTTAATCCTTTTATCTTTTCCTCATGCTACAAACACTGAGGCCTGGGTACCTATATTTTGTTCTGTCATGTACTACTGATTAAATGACAATAAAGCTGAGTCTAGTCTGATTACAAATAGTGTTTAAGAGTTTATTCTATTCTAGACAGGTCACAGTTGCTTCTCAGAAAGACTATACATTGTCTTTTCACACTAATATGAGTGAACGCAGTGTTAGGGAGTAACTACTTAGAATGATTATATACTATAATCAAACTGCAGTTACCAATCAGAATGTATGACGTAACAGGAAAGCATCCATCCTGTTGCACTACATTGTTTTTGCTCCGCTTTGGCTGACTGCAGCTTTTTTTTTAGTGTCTTGTAAACTGAGAAGGGTCTGTCTGCTTCGTGACACCTGGTCTGGACAGACATGAAAACAAGGTGTACCGAATACCTCCACTCTTCCCATTCCTCCTGCAAGCCACCTCGACTCATTGTAGACTGATGGATCTTTGTACATTACTTGATACCTAAGATAAGAAAAGTTAAAGATAAGATATGACTTTATTAATCCCACCGTAGGGAAATTTCACAGTTAACAGCAACAACATACACCAAACAAGTGCAGAGAAAAAAACGGGTAGAAAAAACACAAATGAGAGAAAAATTAGCTTTGAAAGAGAAAAATAAGAAATTTGGTCTATAGATATTTATATGAATATAGAATTAGAATTCAAATTAAATATTATTTACATTGTGCCTATTTTTCATATTTTTCATAATTTACTTTTATTTGGCCCAAAATAAGTAGCATTGTACTGTTGTTGTTTTGTTTTTTTCTATTAATTGATTGATTTTGAGCTTGTGCACTCTATGTACAGTGTTGTTCACAATAACAGAAATAACCACATATTATATACATATCATTATGTGTACACAAATGTACATCTACAATAATCCGCTATTAATATACACCCTAGTAGCCCAAAAGAGAAGTAAAAGTTATTTACTCCCACCTCCAGTTTCACTACTTAAACACATATGGTTGCAGTTAAATCAGATAAATTAGTTGTAAACATGCATTAGTACACCCAAACTAACTTTAACACAACATACACAACACAAATGTACCCAATAAGGAGACAAATACTAATTAAAAAAAAAAGCAACAGATTGTGGGCAACAAAATGAAATAATGTCAATGAATAAAATAAAAAATAATAGGAAAAAAAAATCGTTTTACATTTCTGTCATAATTCTAATTGAATAGTCCAATGTTACACTGAGCCATTTATAAAAATAATAATAATGATGAACACAAACCTTCCCAAATAAATAATCAATATTTAAGCTGAAAACAGAGTAAAGTACAGCATGAATGCTTTATAGAATGGACAGGTTGGGTTACCAGACCTTTATTTAATTCCCTTCTGCAAACTGTACCGTTTTATATTAATTATTTAAACGCCAGACATTTTGGTTTTTTTTTCTATAGACAGTGCGGGTCATGTCACTATCAGGAGTTCAGAGAGTTGCCCTCTGGTTGTTTTTGGATCGTTGTTACCGCCAATAATTGTGAAACGACTTGTAAATATGGAAAAGGCCAAAGGAACAAGGAGACGAGTCTGGAGCACATGTTCCCACGTCACGGACAACACCCCCGTCCGGCCCACCTGACGTCAATGCGGGCTGATCTTCAGGTCACCCCTCCGCTCTGCGCCGTCCTCCCTGACAGCTCCGCCAACTGAGCCGGTACATGGATACATGAGCCGAGGCAGATAGAACCGGCACTCAAGGCTTTTCTCTGTGACTTATTTTAACACTTTTATTGTAAGAATATGGTGGCTGCCTGAAACCGGACAGAAGATGGCACAGAAAGACACGCTGCTACATCTCTTCGCCGGGGGGTAAGTAACATTTATGTCCTTTCATTTAATCAGATAATGATTAAAATAAAAGTAAAGCTACAAATACACTTTCAGTCGCCCTTGTATTAAAGATAATTACAGAAGTTAGTGTTAATTCTTGAATTGGAAGCTGCGAAGCTAGCTAGACTTCACTAGACGTTAAGCTAGCTCGTGTTAGCTCTTCGCCGTTTGTTTGATCGTGGAGTTCGTTAGCGTTAATTATCTTATGTCTTTTTTTTTTCTAAGATATGTGTTGACTGAATTGCTGGAATAGGGGTAAACACTTGTGTTAACCATTTTACTTCCAAAGTTTGTTTTCGTGGACAATACTCAGCCGGTCTTGTATCGTATTTCACCATGCATACATAACATACGTAGCATGCTATAGCTAGTTTTGGTGACCATCGCATTGTGTTTATATGTATCGTTGAATTTCATTCAAAAGTTACCAAAAGCTGTTTTATTAGAAATGGGAGTCTAATGTACAACTGTTCACTTCATACTAGAGGAAAGCTGGTCTCGGCCGGCATAATGGTTGGACGTGGCGCAGTCTCAAGAGTCATTAGCCTTTAAGCTAGCTATATGTCCTTCATCATGTTATGTAAGAGCTATAGCTGTAGGTTCCCACCAACCACAGCTCAACGGAACTCAACCACATGACACAAGTATGATTTAACACACTATTAATTACTTGTCACGTTGTTTTATAGTTTCTTCAAGGTTGGCACCGAGTTAATCGGTAGGTCACTTCTGTGTAGCCACCAGCTTTTTTAATTGTGACGCCATTTTACCCTTTAAATTTCGTGAAATACATGGAGTTTACACTCACCCTCTTAATATGCTATTTATGGAGGAAACCATAGGAGTCAATGACGTACTGCAGTCTTACATCACCCTATGGCATAATGTATTTACCAGTAAATTCAGTCAGGAATGATATTTTTGTAGCACAATAATATAATAGATTTTTTGGGTATCATTTCACTTACATGATATATATAAGTGGTAACTTCAAAAAATTAGACTGGACCATGGTTTAAATGATTTAGAAGCAGATCAGTCATATGCATCCCCTTGCACTTTTACATACATAGCTGGACCTGATGACCATAAGAACTTCCTCACTCCCAACTATTTCAACATGGTTGCATGTGCTTTGTTTGTCAAGTTGGGTTCCACTGTGTGGTTAATGTGTGATTTCTGTTCACATGTGTAAAAGTTCAGTGAGACGGGTGGATTGGAGAGGTGACCAGTGGTCAATGAACAGACAATTAGGTCAGGTGTTAATATGTTTGACTGTGCCCTTCAGACATTAGACAGTACAGACGCGTAGTCTAATCTGTTCCAGACTTCTAAGCTTGTCACTGACAAGAGTAAAGACACTTTTAATAGGTAGCACTCAATGAATGAATTTGTTTTGATATCCTCAGGAAAACAACTCTCACCAAAAGCAATTAGTCTCTGTGCAAGGAACATTGTGCAACAGATGTGTTGGTGTAGATCAAATAGGTTTCCACTGCAGAACAAGGGACTGATGTTCTTTGACCATAATTGTCCATGGTACTTGGTCAGGATGTCTGCAGCTCTGTTTTGGAATAACAGTCTCCTTGTCAGACCTGATAGCAGTAACATAATAGGAGCCTGTTTGTGTTTCATTTAACAGGGCTTGCAGATAATGATCAACAGGTACTCTTTGTATGTAGATGTTTATAGCACATGAACAATGTTCTTAAATGTAATATTGTATTTTTTTTTCTGTGATATCTCTAGATGTAGTGGTACAGTGGGAGCCATCGTGACCTGCCCTCTGGAGGTTTTGAAGACTCGGTTGCAGTCGTCTGGCCTTACCCTTACCCGTCCAGTCTTCCAGGTCCAGTTGGGGACCCTCAGTGGTACTGGAGTTATCCGACCAGGGACTGTTACACCTGGTCTCCTGCAGGTCCTCCGGTAAGATGTCTATGTTTATGTCATTGTAAGGATTATTTTAATATTGTATATACAGTACAAGTTCTGAAGAAGCAGAGCCACTGAGCATTTGAAATGTTAAATGGCATTTCACTTTGTATGTGAAAATTGCACATTGCAGAGTTGGCGTAGATAATTACTTGCATATACAAAGCCTGTTTCTGAAATATACAAAGTAATCACTGACACTGATATCCAGAAAATCTAAATAATATCCATGTCCTTTTTGATTTACAAAAAATTGCTTTTACAATTTAGACGGTATGCATTTTGAGATAACATCTAGTCTCCCCTTAGAACCATTAAACCACAGAAAGCAGAAGAAACGATACTCAAATTGTGATGTAAATATGATGTTCCTTTGAGCTTTGTTCTTGCTGGTTTTGCATAGGGTTAAACATTGTTACAGTAGGTAGCTAAATCAAATAATTGCAGCCGAATGGTTTGACAACTGCATAAGTAAGTCGTGTAATTGGATTCAGGTGTAATTGTGTGTAGTCATAATAGTGCTGAGGTATAATCTGCCCCTGAGGCATTCTGTATTTTGGTTCATGCAAATAAAGGTACAACATGTTCTTAGGCACAGCTGGTCACACATTATAGGTTATCAGGGTTAGCGTACAGAGACTAGAATGTTTGTTTGCTATTGACTTTTGGAGTGAAATATTTGTGTAATCTGAGAAGTTTGGAATACTACTTTATCTAGCTATGTTTGATGGCCTTGTTTGAAACTTTAAAAATGACTTGTTTCTTGGCACCTTTGTAAAATGTACAGTACTGTGTGGATGCCCTGATGTCATTGAGGGAAATGCTTTGCAGAACCTGTCATTTGCTCTCTGCTTTCGTAGTCTTAAATTGAAGCCCAGTAATCCTGTCCTACATAAAATGAGGGATTAAGTACACAGTGTCCTGCTTGCATTTACTGTCCTCAAACATCTGTTTTTTGGTGTCGCAAAGCGTGCTTTACCAGTGGTCCTCAAGAAAATGCATATAACAGGTTTTTGTGGCCTTCATGAAAGTAGTCTTTTCATGAGCTTGCATCATGTTGGAAAGATTAGAGGAAGCCCCAGTAAGCATAAAAGGACGAGGGGAGATTTTATCCCGAGACTGTAAGTGTTACTTTACACTTGAAGGACTGGGGGGGGTACATCTGAACCGG
>JAPTGZ010000026.1:25023405-25042017 GCA_029814645.1 Fowleria isostigma | reverse complement strand
TGATGATGATGATGATGTAAAGCTGAGAAACTGCATTTTACCTCAGTTATTTACATGTATTAATAGGATTAGTGGTTTTAAAGTTATCAGTTTAGATCATTAAAGGCTTTGGGTCACCAGTGGCTGTTTAGGTCTCTGATCGTTACAAAAGGAGGGCTGCAGCAAAACTCTGAATATCAGATAAAAAAACTCTGAGGTGCAGTATTTGTCCATGAAACCAAAGCCAAGTGAGTCCATGTGAGTGAATTAACCCTTTAGGTGCCAGAGTTTTATTTTCTTTTTTCTTAATATTTAATTTTGATATCAAGATTTGAAAAGTTGTCGGTTTCATTCAGTGTTTGGTGACATGTTTGATGATGCGTTCATGGTCCCGCTCACCGCTCTGCTGCGTCGCTGGCTCAGTTGTCGGAGTTCATCCCTGCACTGCGACAGCCGGGCCTGACTGGACTGACACTCCTGCTCCATGATATGTAACTCTGTCTGCAGGTCCTCACACTGTACACACACACACACACACACACACACACACACACACACACACATTGAAACACAAAGATGAACATACATTGGATTGTCAAAACATGGTCACAAAACCCTGAACCTAACCCTGAAAACTTGTCTGATAATGTTTATTTAATGTTTAATTTTATAGGAAATATGATGAATACAAATGCTTATATAAAAGTCTGTCTGTCTGTCTATCTATCTATTTATGAAACAATAATTAATTGTATGATGCTTTATATAATTTTATTTTGTGATAAAGACCCATACCATCTCATCTAAAATGCTTAGAAAATGCTTCAGTTTGTCTTTACTTAATTTTGGTGGACATACAGACGTGTCCCCACACAGTTTTTTTTTTTTTACCATTATAATTGATGTTCTTACCCCTAGAATTCTAAAATATGTGTCAAATTCTGGCCATAAATGACAATTTTAAACAACAAGTAACCATCTGTTTTATTTATTTCTCACTGAGGAAGTAAAATCAGCCTTTGAATATGAAATAAATACTGATTTGATGTTTACTGTGATAATTATTGACAACTGACATGTACATTTTAATCACAATAATATTTAAAATCAACAGGAATGGGAAGTCCTACTGCTGTATGCATGAGTATTTTTGTCCATATATTGCATTTTGTTGTACAATTCTAAGAAATATTTCCATTCTGAGCCTCTTGTTGATTACTGAGCATCTACTGTAAGTATTATTATTATTTTGTTTTTGTAATTTATTTTTTATTGACATTCGGTGTCAGACATTTACATATAGTACATCCTACAGACATGTTGCACCTATCTGTCATCTGCTCTAAATGCCAGAACAATATATTTTTGTAACCAGAACAGAAGAAAGAAAAAGAAAAAAAAAAAAATACAAACGGGTAGGAAGTGATCTCTTCCATTCAACAGTCATTGAGTTGTGAAAACAAAGTCAGGCGTATAGGGTGTGACATAGTTGACCCATTTTTTTCAGTATAGAGCAAATTTCTCCAATTTACTGTAAGTATTATTAACCCATAAAGACCCAGTGCTACTTTTGTGGCAGCTCCCAAATGAATATGTCTCTTTAACCTATCCTTATGTAATTAATCACCATTCATTTTAATATTATTCTCTGCATTTTGCATTTTTCAGGTAAAGTCGTGTATTTTCACATGTTTAATTCACTGATCATGTAGATGCTCATAAAAGCTCAGAGTAAATTCACTGGCTATTATATCAAAACAGAGAAAGGTGAAGAAAAACATAACTTTTTCAGCAAAGATATCAGTAACTGTAAAAATGTAAAATTAAGGGTCTAAAAACACTGTCATGGATCCAACTTAATGGGTTTTACTGGTGAATCAATGTTGTAGAAGATGACAGTGTTTCCATGGTAACCACGGAGCCTCTGAACATCCAAATGGGTCATATCTGTTGACCATGAAAAGATGAATAACTGCATTTTACACCAATTATTTACAATATTGATAGAATTACTGGATCAACAGGTATTAAATGTTTTAGATCAGTAGATGGTTTTGGCTGCTGGTGGTTTTTATGAGTTAAGTTTTAAGCTAAATACGAAGGTGGAGTCTGTCAATGTGCCGCAGCAGACGGTGGGTTAGTTGATTTCTCGTCTTCACCTCTTTTTCTTTCAGTCGTAGTTTCTCCAGAGTGACACGAAGCTGCTCCTCCACCTGAGCCTCTCTGTTCAGAGTCGGTCCAGGCACTTCTCGTTCTGACATCAGATCCGACTCCGACATGAAGTCCAGGTTCTCAGCGCTGTCATCTAGGAAACACAGACTGGGATTTAACTCTTTCCTCCATAAAAAAGACATTTGACGACCCCACCCCCACCGCACCCTTATTGACGACCTTTAACATCTGTTATTTCATTAAAGACATGATTTGACGACCATTAGAACAGTTTCTGTTTTTTCAAATGTAACCAATGTTGTAATAGGTGGAGGTGAACACAACCCATACTAGGCCAAACAAAAGGATTAAACAATTTTTTTTTAAACTTTTTTTCCCCTCTAGTTTTACATTTTTCCCCTTCATTTTTAATTTTTACACTGTTTTTCTTTATTTCTTTATTTCTTTTATTATTTTTTAAATTATTATCTTTTTTAAAAAATTGTTTTAAAGTGTAATTTATTTTTTATTTAATTTTATTTTGTTTTTTGTAATTTTCAAAATAAATAAAGAAATAAGAATTTCAATGTTAATACATTTTCAGTGTTTTTTCTGGAAGTTTGCTGAAGCAGTGACAATTTTAGCTAGCTGAAAAAGAAATAACACACTGGAAAAATAAACTGTTCCCTAGTCACATATATATGGTTTTTCCTAGCAGGTGTCCTAGGGGGAAAGAGTTAACCCATAAGGACCCACTGTGACATTTGTGTCACTTCCCAAACACATTTTTTCCTCTATATTTACATCCTAAAGTGTTTTATTGTCAATTATTGTAATATTATATTCTATATTTTGTCTTTTTTTCTATATAAATCAGGTATTTTTCAACAAATAATTTAATTATCATGTAGACATTCATATAAGTTTTGGGTAAAGTTGAGGATTATTATATCAAAAACAAAGAAAACTGAAGAAAAAGTGACTTTTTTTAAAATTAAAATCTATCAGTAATTGCACATAACCCCAGTGTGTCCATCCACTGTCATTGATACAACTCCATGGGTTTTACTGGTGAATCAGTGTTGTAGATGATGATGACGTTTCCATGGTAACTATGAGCCTGTCAAGATGGGTCATATCTGATGACCATAAAAAGATGAATAACTGTATTTAACACCAATTATTTATAGGTATTAGTGGATCAACAGGGATTAAACAGTTTATACCACTACATGGTTTTGGTCAATGGTGGATGTTTGGGTCTTTATGGTTAAAAAAGGTTAAATATAGAGACATTTTCATTTGGAAACTGACACAAAAGTAGTGTTGGGTCTTTATGGGTTAATGCAGGATGTCTGGTCCTTTTGGTATTACTAATTTGTTACTCGCAGGCATAGACAGTGACCGAAATGGACAAGAACCCTTTGTAGATCTCTTAGAAAAATAAAGTTAGCACTGTCTTAATTGCAAATGTTTTAGAATGAAGTTAATAATAAGGTTCTAAACACTATGTCTGTTTATTATAACAGTTTTCATCCATTAATTCATTCATTTCTATCCTGTTAAATGTCAGATCTTGCCAGTTGCTTGGTTTACTTTGGTTATTTCCTTTATCAGTCAGTTTAATAAGTGAATAGTGACCTTTTATAACAAGCCAAAGGGACGTATTTGTATGTAAATCTGCAAATTTCCAAATTTTTAGTGTATAAAACTGTTACAGCAAGTGTAACTTTTGAGAGGTAGTAACAGTAACAGAAGTACAGTTCAGATAAAGACTAATTATTTTAAAGTTACTGATGGAGAAAACACAGAAACTTAACAGTAAATCAGAGGCAGCAAAAGTACACATCTTCATTATTTGAGTAGAAGTACAGACACTTGTGTAAAAAGAGACTGGTAAATATCTGCAATTTCTGTACTGTAGCAAAAATAATGAAAATGAAAGAACATTTCTAGAAGACGTTTCTGAGCAAAAAATGATCAAACCTTGCCATTTTATTTCTTTTTTTTTCAGTTGCTTTGTTACATTTCTCAATTTTATCCTTGCCATTTTCAAAACAGTACGTGCATTTCTCAAAAATAATTCATAATATAAATAGCAAAACATCACGGGTTACCTGCAAAAGCCAGTCACTTGCTTAAAATCCTTAGTTCATCTCTCAAAATTAAGTATCTGTCAGTGAACGTGTCAGTGTCATCTGAATGACAAGTCCTTGTGTCACTGAATACGGATAAGACAGTCAATTAGTCATGTTGTCAATAGAACAGTGTAAGTTTATACTTCTTCTACTCCTTTTTGACCATGAACATTTAGACTTGTTTGTACTTGAAGACAGATTCTATTGATTTAAATGTCATTTTGTTTTTGTTTTATTTTATTTTGGTTCTTTGCATGTTCGAAATAAATAAACAGAAATACTCTGGAGGGATGTTCTGATGTAAACTATAGCTAAAGTTTGGATGACAATTATTGTAAATTGTAAGTTTCGCCTGAGTGTATGGGAGGTTGATACAAGAGACTGGACAAGATTCACAGTCATGTTAAGTAAGTAAGTAAGTAAGTTTTATTTATAGAGCACTTTTCACACACAGGAGTCACAAAGTGCTTTACAGTGCAAATTACAAGCCTCACATTCACGCACACACTCATACTCTTACTGTTTGTTCTGTCATTTGTTAACAGACCTGTGATACAAAGACTATTACACCATGATGTTATTCTAATTGAATAAAATAAAAAACAATAACAGACTGGAAATAATGAATGAACATTAACTTTCTTCAATGTGCAAATCAGGTTTTAGTATCAGCAACAGGCTAGTTCAGTCTCGTGGTCTTGTCTTGTTTAATATATTTCATTTTCACCTTATATTTTCATTGATGATATGCACCATTGGGGTCTTTTTCATGTTACGTCAGAGCACAATAAAATAAAAATAATATACAGATCATTCCCCTCAAATGCATTAAAACTATTTATCCTATTTTGACAATGTACAAAGTAAAAATATAGGGAGTAAAAGTTGAAATAAATATAAGTAAAGAACCAATGCCTATAAACTCAGAGTTATGAAGTATTTGTACTATATTGTTTGACTTTTGTCACCTTTATGATTTTTTTAAGTGTTTACAGCTGATAATGACCTGTCTGCGGTCTTATTATGAATAAAATGAAAGTATTTCTGTGCGTCTGACCTCTGAGCTGCTGAATCTCCTCTCTCAGTCCGTCATTGTCCTCCTCCAACAGACTCATGTTGTACTGCAGCTCCTTCTTCTCCTGTTTTAATGACACCACCTCCTGCTGCAGCTCCGCCTCTCTGGCCCGTGACAGCTGCCGGACACATGACCGACACGACCGTTCAGATCAACATATCTGGGAGCGTCCACCTGTCCGGAGGGCTGTACCTACCTCCATCTGGCCGTGCAGTTGTTGGAGTTGGTCGTTCCTGTGGTTCTGGTTCTCCCGGAGTCGCCCAGAGCTCAGCTTCAGCTCCTCATAGAGACTCTGCCAGTGCAAAGCCTCGGCCTGTACTGTTATCAGAGCCTCCTGAAAACAGACGAATGGGAGGCAGGATTCAAGCATGCATTTATTCTGGACTGGATTTAGGGGGGGGTCTGTAGTAACCGATAATGTAATAATGTCCAATAATGTAATACCTGCCAATAACATAATAATTTTAGCCATTTTAAATGTAATAAAGCCAATAACGTGATAACTTGCCAATAATGTAATAAAGTTTTTGAGCCAATGGTGATAACATTTTGCCAATAATGTAATAAGTTATTATGTTATTGGCACAGCATTAAAACAAAAAACCTTTGAAATGTAATAACTGCAGCTGATAATGTAATAATACATAAATAGGACTGCATTTCTTGGAAATTTTTTTTTTTTTAGTTTTTGTGCAGTCTGCTCATCAAAAATAGATATAGTGGATAGCATAGTCATCATATTCATTTATCAAGACCATGTATAATGCAACACTCTCTCTCCTTAAATATGGTTGGAAAAGAATTTGAGAATTATTTGTTGTACAAAATCTATATTTAGAATTTTGTTTATTTGCTTAGATTTGTACAGAATTTTGTGGCAGTGCCTCTGTTGGATGTTGCATGGTCAAATGAAGTTACCATATTTATTTCTTGGAAAACATTTTTAATTGGAACTTTTTTCAAACATTTCACTTTATTACATTATTGGCAAATTATTACATTATTGGCTTTATTACATTTAAAATAGCCAAAATTATTATGTTATTGGCAGGTATGACATTATTGGCCATTGTTATATTATCTGTTGCTACAGGGTCAAACAGGTGGTCTGTGGGCCAAAACTGGCCTGCAGGAGGAATTTGCAAAGGGCAAAAATTACACTGAAGATACAAATAGTCAAGGGTTTTGAACTGGTTTTAGTTCAAGGGTCACACACAGGCCAATGTGGTATCAAGTAAAACAATCCGCAGAAAAAATTATTTGACCACCCTATGTTTTTCTTCAATTTCTTGTTAATTTTAATACCTCCTAGTTTAATTTAAGGACTGATATCTATCCATGTTCCATCTTTCTCTTAATAATAACCAAAATTATATAAGTTTATCGATAGCTATGGCATTGTACTGATAAAAACAATGCTTTTAGGCCAGGGGTGTCAAACATGCGGCACGGGGGCCAAAACTGGCCTGCCAAAGGGTCCAATGTGGCCCACAGGATGAATTTATGAAACGCAAAAATTATAAACTCATTTTAGTTCAAGAGCCAGACACAGACCTATGTGATCTCAAATAAATTAAAAACATAATAATTCATAAATAATGACAAGTACAAATTTTCTTCTTAGTCTAATGTGAAAAAATAGCATTAAACTACAAAAATATTCACATTTACCAACTATCCTTTAACAATAAAATGTAAAAAACCTAAAATATCTAAAGAAAATTATGTGCAATTTTAACAATATTCTGCCTGTTACCAAATGTTTGCGTAACATTGTGTGTCATGTACAAATATAAATGATAAGTTGAAGCATAATATTGTTAAAATTACACTTATTTTTCTTACAAAATTTCTTTTTTTTTTTCGATTTATTCACCCTTTTTTTTTGGGAAAGGACAGTTTGTTTTAAGGCACTAAAACAAAGAAAAAAAGTTGTCATTTACAGGGAATTATGCTATTACTTGACTGTTCTGACCCATTTGACATCAAATTGGGCTGAAAGTGGTCCCTGAACTAAAATGAGTTTGACACCTCTGTTTTCAGCATTCCATGTTTTTTTTGTCTGTCTGTTTACTATGAAAGATATAATAATACATTATGACTGTAAATGATAATAACTCTAAATTTTTGTCTTTGTTTTAGTGCTAAAAATGTAATATTTACATTAACAAACTACGCTTTTACAATGTGACATGTGAAAAGCCTGAGCAAATATGAACAACCTGAAATATCTAAAGAAAATTAAGTCCAATTTTAACAATATTCTGCCTGTTACTAAATGTTTTGTGCCCTTGTAGATCAGATTTGTAATGCACATGTATAAACGATAAGCTGAGGCATAATTATTGTTTAAATTGCACTTTTTTTTCTCTCTTTTTTAGGTTATTCACATCTTTTTTGTTTGAAAGGTTTGGAAATGTAAATATTTTCATAGCATAATGGTTGTTTTTTCTCTAAAATAAACAGACACATTTGAGGTTCTCATTATTTATAGGCTCTTATGTGATTATTTTACTGGTCTGCTCCAGTGTGACACCCCTGACATAGACCATATCACTTTATGATCAGATATGATCAACAGGCATTTGCAAAGTGATGAATGGGTTCATATTTCCTACATTATTTATAATCCTACTTATATACAGTACACTTAAAATCCAAATCACTTTACATTAATCACATTTTGATTTTATTCTTCTTATTTTTAATTTATTTAATGACAGAACAGTTATGTGATGAATGTAGTGAGCATTTCTGACACTATTTAAATCTACTTTTCCTCTGAAATCTATAGATTCCACCAAGAACATTTGATCAAGTTTTTATATCTACTCAGTAATGTGTGTCACTTTTTTTTGGCCATTTTTTAATAGCTTATTTCTATTTCTATTAAAGAAATTAAAATTGTGTCATATTTATTACAAATAAATAGCATACTAGTTGTAGATAATAGCTGAATGTTTGTCATTTTTTTACTCTCTACTTGGAACGGCAGATCATTTTTGTCCCTCAGATTATAAATCCAGACCACTAATAAATCTAAAGGTTTTGCATATCCTTGTCAGGGTTTATTTCACATAAATGAACACTTTATTGTTCACAACTCAATTTGTTAAATTATTTGATTTTGTCTGCTCATAAAACAGGGATTACTTTCTTGTATGTAATGAACATCATCAGGTCAAAGAGGTGGAAGACTGAGTCGAAGTAAATGTCGTTGTTTGTGTTAAATGTCTGACCTGCAGGGTTTCGGCCTTACTCAGGGCCTCGCTTTTCTCCTGTGTCGCCTTCTGCAGAGCGACCAGTGCCTTCTCCTCGTACACCAGCTTCTGCTTCTCCATCTGCAGCACCAGTTTCTTCACTCCATCCTTTGGAAACTTCTGTGGAGACATTGACCGCACCGCTGAGTTAGACTGCTAATTACTGGGTGAGATTCACACCAAAACCGCTGAGTCTCCACTGTCACAGCAAGACAGAAAGGAGAGAAAGTACAGCAGGCACCGGTGGAATGTGACTAAGGACTTTTATTCAAGTACTGACCAGACTGATTGTACTTTTATGGAGTATTTCCATTTTATGCAACTTCATAATTAACTCCACTACAATTCCCAGCAGATATTGTTTTGTATTAACATCTGAAGCTTCGCTGATTTACTTCAGTAAATTTTTAATGCAGAACTTCTGGGACTGAGAGTGGTGAATTAGTGTGGTAGTAGTAATAATAGATGGTTATTTCATCTGTGAAAGTAATATGCAAATTAAACCTTTTAATAGTTTAAGACCTGGTTTTTACTGCTTATACTCTTCTACCTAATCATATGTAAGTAAGGTGGGACCTTTACTTATAACAGATAATTTCATTATATTTGCTAATTCTATGACATAAGGCCTGGTGTGTTGTCAATATAAAGTATAATATTAAAGCACTGGTTTCTAATAATTTTTGCTTTCAGTGTTTTGCATATGCATGAGTTGCAAACACGTTGTATAGACCATGATTTTTAATCTAAATTTATATTCAATAAATAACCAAATCTTACAGTTTGTTGCTAAAACAAAAAATCAAAGACAAAGATATATATAGAGAGAGTGTTTGAGAAAAATACCAAAACCGAAAACATGTTTGTATCAGACTTCTGTCCTTTCCCATTTACTGTGTGATGATCCTCAGATTCATCTTGTGCCTCTGTTTATAAAACTAGATATAAAGTCCAGCTCCACCTCCAGCAGCTGTAACAGTAACCTGCTGCCATATCACTGATACTTTACTATTAATAACCTTATGATTTCATATATAATAACATATCACTCAGATGGACCAAACCAGGGCATTTATTCCAATACTTGCTGTTAAGACTTATGTTTTTTACTTAAGTGGGATTTTTTTATACAGGACTTTTACTTGTAACAGTATTTTTACTTTTGCTGCCTTAGTTCTTAAGAAAACATTATTTTTCTCCTGAAAGACGGAGCAGTTCTGCAGAAAAGGGCCAAATGCTTCATAAGCTAAACCCTGAAACCTCCTCCGTGGTTGTTATTGTACCCACAGCTGCCTCTTACCTGCAGACAGACTTGCAGCTGCGCCTCCAGAGCCTTGATCTTGTTTCTCAGTAGGTCTTCACTGCAGCGAGCCTGTGTGGGTTAGAAAGGAAATGACTGACTATCACTTTGTAACCTGCAGATGGAAACTTAATAAGTGTTGTACCCAAATCTGTGACACTGTGCAGCTCTAACTTTCCTGTGTTCACTGGTGCAGAGGGAACTTACAGCATCAGTGAACATCACATTATGTGCACATCCTGTGATACTATAAAATATGAAAATATTCTAATTTACCAGATGTTGACATACCTTTTCAAAGATGAAAAGTATAAATAAATTAAATTAAATATACTTTAAGATGCTCTGCTGGAAAACAAGTAAAAAGAGGAAATAAATAAATAAGAAAACTACGATTTCATTTCCATTCATTCATTCATTACAAGTTGATGAAAGAGTGTTAGATAAAGCCAAAGCATCTCTCATATCGACTGCCTGTCACACCCTTCCTGTACAAGAATGACAGCTAACACTCCTCTATGTGTTATAGGCTGCAGAGCGGAAGCAGGAAGCTCCAAACCACAGACTGCATAGATCTTCCTGACACAGCCGCACTTATAAACAAACTGTGACATTTTACATTTTCAGAGCCACAGTCCAATAAACAGCTACAGCATGACCTTATAAAAAGAGAAATATGCATTTGGTATTTTGGAAAGTATAACCAGTCAGGAGTGAGCGACTTTACTTACAGTCCATATTTTGTTGGAAGAGTTCAAGAGGTTTGTTGTGCTCTCCTGCAGAGATGCAAGCTTCTTCTTCACAGCCTCCTCTCTCCACAGAGCCTCCTACACAAAAACATGCACAGCAGTTACACATCTATGTATGTATTTATATATATGTCGGTCTGCTAGTTAAATCTTAATGAAGAAACCCCCATTTCAGAACCCAGAGCAGCTATAGTTGGACTATTTCAAACCCAGTCTTTAAATGTTTAAATTTTTAGTAATATATGACAGTAGTTCTCAGTCACTTTGGTACATTTCAAGGTCAAGGTCAAAGTTGACTTTATTGTCTCCGATGGGAGAAATGTGGTTCAGACAAGGGCATAAACAAACTGCACTACAACACATAAAACAGATCTGTTGCACATGGGCATATGGGCAGCTGACCCGGTAGTGACAGGCAGCGGAACGAACCCATACAGATGGAAGACCCTAAACAGCACATCAGCCATCTCGCTGGGTAATTGAAGTCCAAAAAACCCTAGACGGAACAGTCGACCGACATAATGTATTATGCACACTTTGCAGGAAGGAGTTTTCTTTTCACCAAAGCACTTCCAGCTGAAAATACCACATTAACCCTTTAACTGCTTGCTCCACCATATGGTTTAGCACATTTTGAGTCCCTATATTTCAATAAGTGGAGTTTGTAACTTATCTGAACCTTATGGAACCAAGAAAGATGAAAATCACTAAAGACATTTGGACTGTGTTTTTGGTGAAAATATGACAGATATGAATACTTTTTGGGCATATCACAATATAAAAGGCCTTCCTGAAAATAACTACATTATTTGATAACACATAAAAACTTAACTTAGATATCTAATAATTTTTCAGAAATGTGCTCAACCAAATGTTCGATTTGTTGCTTTATGGTAGGAGTAGAAAAATTAAACCAACATGAAATGATGGAGTATTTGTAATAAAATCAAAACCTCTGTTCATCTATTGTTGCAAATATTAAACATTTAGTGGCAGTAAATCATAAATACTTTGAAAAAATTAGTTTAGTATGTAATTTTTGACACTTTCCGAGTTGATATTGGTAAGTACGGTCATAAAAAAAAAAAAAAAATCTAGAAAATACTCACCCAAGGGAATAAGAAATGCAAACCAAATCATTTTTCATCAGGTTTTTCTTGGTGTGGTAGTTAAAGGGTTAATGTGAAGCATACGTTAGTCAGGGATTCTGCTAGCTTACCGTAATACTTGAAGATCTCAGAGCATGTCTGTCTGTCTGTCTGTTTGTCTGTCTGTGTGTGTATCTGCGTGGTTCTAACAAATTTAGATGATTTTAACTGGTCATTGAATAGAATATCCAAATCTACTGCATTTTGTTCCAATTAGGGAAAACTCTTTTAAGATAAATTTGGGGGGGGATAATAAATTCTGGATATTTTTCATAGCTTGGTGCGTTCAAGTTCCCATAGTGAAATGTTCTCACAGCTAGAGGAGTGGATTTATCCACAGAAATTAAGGTAGTTTACAATGATTTTCATCCAAATTTTGATCATAGTTTACATCAGAACATCCCTCCTGTTATATTGACAACATGACTAAGCAATTTGACTGTCTTATCCATACACAACATGTTCATTGACACAGATATTTATTTTTGAGAGATGAACTAAGGATTTTCAGTTAGAGACTAGCTTTTTCAGGTAATCCATAGTATTTCGCTATTTGTACAAATTGTTTTGAGAAATGCACTTACTGTTTTATAAATGCAAAGGATGATTTGAAAAATATACCAAGTGACTGAGGAAAAAATGTATTCTCTGTTTGATGAAAATACTCATAATGTGTGAAAATACGAGTACCTAAAGCTGTAAAACATATGTAGCAATATAAGGAAGGCAATATTCACTTCCAAAATGTAAAATTCAAGCATCAGCTGTAGCATAAACTGTTAAGATAAACTGTACTTAACGGTGTAGATGTATTTATTTGTTTTATACCACCAATGATAACAAATATTACAATATTCTTACAGTTACAGTTGACCTGAGAGGGGACATGATGAGTTGTGTTACCTGTAAGTAGTCGGCTAACTGATGGACATCCTAATATGTGAGAGAAGAAACAAAAATGCAGTTTAATGTGACATATATTATGACAAACACTATAAATGAACTACCAAAAAATTCAGTGGGGTAACAAAAAAAAACTCACTGATTCCTTAATAGTGACAAACCCAGATCTGCATGGAAATAAATGACAGAATTAGAGGATATATGACACTGACAGTGGTGAATAGGAGGTGATTTAATGAGTGAAAGTTGGACTCACTCCGTCTGCACGCTGGCCTCTCGCTGAACCTTTTTCTGGAGAACGTTTTCAGTTTTCTGGGTGAGTCTTTGGTGAATCCTCTCAGTTTGGATTGTTGTTTTGACATTCGTCTTTTGAGCTTCAAAAGAGAAAAACAACAGATTTAGTCAAAGAAAAGGAAATATCCTCAGCACAAAAAGTTCCTCACCTGTTGAGATATGTACCATTCACTCTGTTGTCTCTTTTGCTTTTCATCCTGTGCAGGTTTGACTCTGGTTTAGAGGCGGGTGTTTGCCTCTGGCCTTTCTCCTCATTTGTCAGCGTTACCTGCTCTGACCACATTGAAGCCTGAGGAGAATAAACAAAAAAGAGAAATAAATCTGGGAAGTTCATCTAAATGAGAATCGACAAATGACAATTATGTATTCATACCCATTTGCTGGTGCTGGGAGCTTCACTCATGCTGCTGTTTGGTGTTAAAATCATGACTGGTTGTCCGTTAGCAGTGGGACTGCTTTGGAAATGTGTATGCAGTGTTTCTGACTTGCTGAATGAAATGTGATGTTTCATTGAAAATGTTCTTGGTGTAGCTTTTTTCCTGTTTTCTCTCTTTGCAGACTTTAAACCACACAGGTCTGGGCTCACAGATCTCCTTCTCAGAAACTCCTGTTGTCTCTTTTCTTTAAGATTATTCTTTATCAGTTTTGTGTCGAATTCTCTGGTGGGACTCCGGCATGAAGTCACGTTGTTGCGTCCTCGAAGGTGTTCGTGTTTCTCGGCTCTGATCTCTGCTTTTTCTTCAAAGTTTGTCACCGGGGAGAGAAGTGTTTCACTGACAGCCAGGGCGTCCATGGCAGCTCCTCTGGCTGTGACAGTGTCGCAAACCTAACAAGAAAATATCAAAACATAGATGCAACTATTTATGATCAATCGTGTGCCAAAAAGGAAAGTAGATGTGACATTTTCTGCTTCAATTTTTAAAAAAGCGTTATTGTTAAAGACATTTCAGAGTAACATGTAAAAATATTAAATTTTCTTCTTCAAGTCATGTTTAAATGTTTGGGAGGAGCTATCACACCCATAACTTGGAGCTATACTAGTCTGCAAATTTTCTTTTTGACACCTTTTTTTCAGCACCTAGTATATTTGATCACACAGATGTTCATGTGTTTTTCCTTAATTCCCTGACTGACTATTCTATTCACAGAAAACGCTAAAAATATTTCAAATACAGCCCCTTTTTGGAATTAGTTTTTCCCAAAATGCCCCTGATAATGAGATGATGCTGAGACTTTTTCTAAAAATAGAAAAAGGAATAAATATTGATTTGTGTTACCAAGATGGCCTCTAAAAGTGAAATTAAAGTAAAGTCACATACAGAACATTAAAAGAATGATAGGTAGGTCCATTCAGGTAGAAGCACCTGCAGTAATACTTAGAGTTGTAGAGTAATAAAAGTAGCAGTAAGTAATACTAGTCATTGAGTTATAGCAGTAGGAATACTTGTATGAATGTAAAGGATGGTGGATGTTGCAGTAGTTACTATATTTTTGGTAAAAACCTCCTTTAACACAGAACACCGGGGGTTATCAAACACAGGCCGGGCCCTGCTACTTTTCCTTGAAGCTGTGGAGGGAAAATGTGCAGGAGTTTGAAGAGACAAATGCAGCTTCAAAAGCAGAATAAAACCCAGACAGGGCTTACCTTCTACTCCATCTCTGAGTTGCAAACGCTTCATGGGTGGTTAAATATGCCTTCCATTTTGTCACTCTTCTGAAATAGTGTCCACAGGTTTTTGTCTGTGTTTCACATGTAGCTGTTTCTGTTGAGCGTAATTTTACAGGAAGTGAAGAGAACCACAGCGTCATATGTTCCTCTATCTCAGCAGCCACTCGTACAAAGCTGATGCCATGCACGGGTGGGCCCCAAGATTACAGACACACACAACCAATTCCCCCTATGTGCAGTCATTACAGGGAGAGCCAGCTCTGCAGTTTGTGGCTGCCTTTTGGAAATTTTACTTTGAAAAAAAAAAAAAAAAGAAACAGTTTTGGTTTTCATCAAAATACGCCTGTGACTTCTATAGGAGGTATAAATGACTCCACAGAGGATTGGTAGCTTCATCTTTTACTTGTGTGTATTTCTATTTGTTTTTAGACGTGTTTTATATTTTTTTTGCAGAAAGTTGATACAACTATGAATTTAAAGACTAGATAGATAATGTCAGTGGAAAACAGAGAGCTTGCGATGTTTTAAATTCATACTTAGGATTTACATGAGCTACATTATATACAGTAGGTCATACAGATTTGTTGCCATTGGAAAGGATTTAATGTTAATTATGAAAGGGAAAACCTGCCATAAAAACAAATATATAGATGCACATCTCTTACTCTAATAGTTCAAACAGAGGAAAAACACCTCAAAATGTCTTTATTTATTTTGTTAAGACATGTTATCCTAAGAAAATAAATAGAAACACACTGCCATCTATTTTGTCCAGGTGGCTGTTCAATTTTATGTCTAAAAAGCTTTTCATGATGTAATTAAAAAGTGTGGAGGTTTTGTTTTTTAGCTTTAGAAGTCAATAAATGAGACTTTATATCTGTTTTTTTTTTTTTTTCAATATTTCTTGTAAAAATGTCTATGAAAAGTATCATAGTATCATATGGTATAAAATGTAGAAGTTAAATGCAAAAATATTCTCAAAATTGCACAATTTTAGTTTTATATATAGGTAGATATTTGCACTTGTTTACTTACCTTGACATTTTTGTTGGTAAAATACATGACAAAATTCATTAAATGGGGAACAAAATGTGTACAAGCAATACCGTATGCAAGCACCATACATAGTCCTCAGATTTTATTACTCTTATTATTCCATTTAAGTGAAATGTCTCCATAATGGAATTGATCAAACTTTGCCGTCTAGGCGGGGTCAAACACATACAGCATATGTCTGTGTATATACATATATACATACAGTATGTGTCTGTGGGGTCAAACGTGCAGCAGCGCCATGTAGCGGCCACTTCCGTATCAGCACGTTAATATCGCACTATAGTCTCGCGTTGTTTCGGGTGGATTTCTCGTGTATCCGCCATCCTTGTGGCTCTTTGCAGAAGGGCACGAAGAGGCCGAAACAAGGTGCCCGGTGTATCCAGAACTAGGCACTTCATCCTATAACATGTTGTCCAGGCTCGTTATCATCCCTGGTATGTACTCATGCTGCTTTGGAGGAGGTTGAAGGAATAACTGAGTAGTGGTTTGCTTAAAATGTCTAGCAGGTGAAATGAAAGATTTAAAGTAAAGCTGAAGGGTAAAGTGCAGGCCGCACATTGAATGGGTGACAAGCTAATGCTAGTTCTAGCAAGTTAATTCAACACAAGCTGGGTTATGAACTGTTATTGAACAGGAGTTTGTGCCGCTAAATATGTAGGTATTGCATTGATTGGGAACGCATTTCTCTTCTATAGGTAGACTAGTCACAAGTCAGTGTTCTAGTTAGAAAGCTAATGTTAGCGAGTGCAAGCTACATAAGCTAACGTTAGCTCTACATGCCTGCAAATGTCACCTTATTGACAGACAGTGTCTGTCGGTTTTTCTGCATTTCACTGCTCTTTTAATGGATCCTTCCGTTACTTGACATGCAAGTCCATCTAACTAGAATCTGTTTTTTGTCAATGTCCATGTAAGTTAGGTGACTATTCGTGTCAAAGTCATCAGACTAGTATTCGGTGTATGTCTGAGTCGTTGTGAAGGTCTAGATTGAAACCTCAAGTCTGCATACAACCATCTTTAAAACAAGAAAAAGAGTAGTTTTTCATTAATAACATTGTTAGCAACGTGGTTTGCGTCCATAAATTAATAGAAACACTTAAATTTAATGCTATACTGCTGTACATCTGCAATGCAGGTTGAAAGTTGAACTTTATTTATATAATATGTGTATCATGGACTTCTGACATGTTTTTGTTTTTTTGTTTGTTTTCAGTTATTAGTGTTTTACTTTGTGTTGGAACTGTCAGAAATAAAAAGTACGAGAAGAGGTCACTTTTTTCTGGGACCTTGCAGTAACAATTAATATGTTTTTAAATTGATTTTTAAAAAAAATATTGATACATTTAACAAGTCAATGACTGACAGATTAAGCTGAGGAAGATACTTGATTATACGTCTACCTATACTTACCTCATGTTTGTTCTGTCATTTACAGCCAGTGCCCTGAAAGGCAGTGGCCCCCTTGGAGCTGGGTAGGTGTTTGACAATAAATTTTTATCAACTTTTATTTCCCTGTTGATTAAACCACTAGCTAACGGTATTTTTACTTACAGTCTGGTCCAGGCGTCCCGCTCCCTGCACACATCATCCCAGAGTCTGGCCCCTGTTCCCCCTCTGCCAGAGAAAGGAGGCAAAGTCCGCCATGGCATCTTCCCAGAGGAGTTGTTCCAGCTCCTGTACCCCAAAACTGGAGTCACAGGTCAGAAGGCTGTACACCAGGAACAAGAATACTGCTCAGTGAAAAATTATACCCCAAAAGTAGAAATCGTAGTCATAAATATTTATTTTAGATTAGTTGTGCAAATTAAAAGCTGCAAGAATTAAATATTAATGCATTATAGTATCCTAGATATCTTTAATTTTATGTTAGTTCTTTCTGAACTAACATGAATTAAAAAATATATACATGTAAAATATTAATTATAATAATTTCCTCTGTCTTATCAGACTCATTGATATTTTACACTGTTTAACGAAAAATAACCAAGTGTAGGCTGGGTTATCTCAGTCTTGGAACATGGTGGATCCCAAGTTGGCACATAACCTACTTTTCACAGAGACTGAGCAGTTTTACTATTAAATACATATGTAACAGTGTTGTTAAAATGTTCTTATTCAGTTAAACACATTTCAAATGGCCTGTTTACACATGTAACTATTGTTATTAAACAGTATTGCACTAATCTATGGGTTTGTAGCGTTCATGTTATTATCACAGGTAACTAGGCTAGCAAGGTTATTTCAGTGTGTTCATGGTGACACATTGGATATGTTCATGCTAAGGTTTTGACTTCTATGTCACATGTTTTGCTGCTGCTTTAGAAATAATGATGAAGAATCACTTTTTCATCTGTGGGTTTGACCTCTGAACTCTACCAGGCAGTGAGTCTGATTTACACAGATGATGTGAAGTTTAATTAGCATGTAAAAACATCTTTGATTCATGACATAGTACTTGATTAGTGGGTAAACTGTTGCTGTATGTATAGGAAGATGTGACAAGTGTTTACCTCATCTAGATATTGTTAATATCCTCTTGTCACCCAGCAATGCAAAGAGTTTCACAGCTTTACTTAAAAACCAAAAAAAAACCTCTCTCTGCCACAAAGGACCAAACAGTTTCGTTATGCTGTTTCCAGTCAACATAATTATGTAATGTAAAAAAGCAAAACATTTACTGTTGTCAGCCTCTGAAAGATATTGTAATAATTAAAGCCCGACCAGTTAATTGGCCAATTATAACTTATCACCAATATGTGGCCGATTATACTGTTTTGCTGCGTGGAGATTCTGGCTCTGCTCTGTGTTTCTTAGCTCCTGTGTGTGTGTGTGTGTGTGTGTGTGTGTGTGTGTGTGTGTGTGTGTGTGTGTGTGTGTGTGTGTGTGTGTG
>JAPTGZ010000026.1:24963859-24976609 GCA_029814645.1 Fowleria isostigma | reverse complement strand
GATTTACTCTGCTATGGTGTTGAAAATTAATGCTAATATTTTTTTGGCCCAAGTCTCAGAAAATAAGAGCTGAGATGAGAATCAGACAGAGGCAACTTTTAGAATCAATGGAAAAAAAAAGTGGAACTGTTGGTGTTGCTTTCACAACTACACATAGCTTCACACAATAGAGCCTGAATGAGCATGTGGCGATTATAAAACACTGTTATTTTGACTGACTGAATTTGTGCAAACAATAAATACAGTCTGTGAAGACGTAGAATTAATTCTTTCTGTGGGTTAAGTGAATATAAATGTGTTCTATTGCAACTTTACCCTGATCTTAATAGCTTTGACTATCAGTACTAAATATTAGAATGATATTTTCTTAATTCAGAGCAGAAAGGTACCCATTACCTTAAATACTCTAAACACCCAAGATTTAATAATAATAATAATAATAATAATAATATGTAATCAAATATTTAACAAAAATATAAAAGTTACAAATGTTAAATGGTAGGGGTAGACACTACTACTACCGATGTTGATAATAATAATCAAAATAATACAAATAAAAATAGAATCATCTATGTTTTAAAATATGGTCATCTGTGTTACTGCAGGTCACTTACTGCATGCATGTCCAAAGTGTCCACACTCAGGTCAAAGGCCGTGAGGTTCATGCTCTCAAACACCTCCATGAGCGTCTGACCTTTTCCTCTTTCCACATGGACGATCTCTGCTGGATACTTCTTCATGGCCCGTTTGATAAAACGCAGCAGGTGTTTTTGATTCATACAGGAAGACGCGTGGATGTGTGTGTCGACCTGTTTAACAACAGAGACAGGAGAAAGCATCACATATTTCTGTCTGACTTTGAGTCAGTAATAATGGTCTTTTTTAAATTTAAAGTAGAAACAGCTCCTGAGGTCACCTTACGGATATTGTAAAAGTCTCGATGTGGGACTTTTTTCTGTGCTGCTAGCTCTTTCATTTCATTCAGCAGGATGTGCATCTGGAATTTGGAGCTAAGGTACTGCAGACGACGGTAGCAGAAGGACTTCCTGTTGCAAAAACAGAGGCTACTTTAGGTAATGACCTATAATTCGCCAGCAGTTTTTAAGAAGTGTTTCAGAGAGGAAACATAAAAAATGTAGAATCTGAACCCAAGAATCATTTATCATGTATCTCCATTAAACGTTAAATCTAAAATGCAGCATATAAACACTTACGTATCAAATGCAGGGTTCCTACACATTTGAAATTCCAAAATTCCATACTTTTTCCAGACCCTAATTTTCAGATGTCTTGTTAAAAATATTCAAATAACTTGTGACATTTGATATCATGTAAACAGTTATGGAATCAACAGTTTGTTTTTATTATTCTGAATTTGTATGCCATTATGTTACCAAATAATTTTCCAGAAGATTATGTCTAGGTGATGTAGCTCATACAAATAAATACACACCAAACCCAGATAAATTCAGTGCCTGGCTTTTGTATTTTAAGTTGCGATTTCACACAAAGTCTGCATTTATCTTTCTTTATCTGTTCAGATCTTTATCCAACCAGTCTTTATATTTGGGACTTGGCCAGTTGTCAGATTGTTTACATCTACTCATTATGAGTTTTGTCAGTGATTCATACAAAGCATCTTGAATGTATGTGGACATCGCCTGTCCGTCAACGCAGCAGTGTAACAAGACACCACTTGGGCGTGGCTTAAAATGTGTTGGAGGAGGAAAAGAGCAGAGGGCGGGGCATTCAATTTATCAATCTGCCCAAATGTTTTCTGGGACACATAGCCTACTGTACATGCTCTCACACAAATGTTTTAACTCAGCTAGCAAACACCTTAAAAAAAAAAAAAAAGATCGATCCATTTCTTTTTTTTTTTTTTAGATAATCCTAATTTTATGTTTTAGAAAATAAAACAGTGGTAACAGTCATGGAAACATGAATATTTTTTCATACATTTGTTTCCATTTTCCATACTTTTCCATTCCTGGAAATTTATAAAATCAAATTCCATACTTGTAGGAAATCTGCAAAAGAAATGACATAAAACCTACACTGGTCCATTGATAATGAGTGCCATCATGACGTTCATATCAGCGATGTACTCCTGTAGATCTGGATATGGCAGGTCCAACTCTGTGCTCCTATTAGCAAATAAATGAAAACCTTCAGTCTGTAAAATATGTGAGCTAATCACAACATCAAGGACAAAACAAGCGTGCAAAAAGTGATTCATATTTGTCTCACTTGTCCATTGTGCTCCTCGTAGTGTAAACATGCATGACACCGTTCACCATTTTGCACCCGTACCCCATGTCGGGGGGCATGCTGGTGGGGTCCTGGTTCTCGTAGGGGTGCGTTTCAGAAACAGGTGGGTGCACTGTGGCATCTGAGAGGAGACAGAATGTGGCAATGTGTGACGCCTTTGAACGACATGGAGGCCCATGCAGGCTGTGCATTGTGAGTCTGTTGTGAGTCTGTTCAGGGGTGTGCAGCAGATGGGTTGTGAAAGTGGTGGGTGTGCCCTGTTATGTCTTAATGTGACCCAGGAAATGACATCTACCTTCTTAAAAGAGATGTGGGATATAGAAAAAAACTCATATCCTGAAAGAGGGCATTTTATATTGATCACAATACACTTTCTATAGAATTGATGAATAAGTAGTTTTTATAAAATCAAAACAAGGCCTACTTTTTATTAAACATTGAATTAGGAACTTAACAGATAAAAGACAATTATCTTTATTTAGTGCTATGAAAAGATTCAATTAAGCATGAATATTATAATTTGGATGCATAAAATATTAAACAGTAACAATAAAACAACATTCATCTGTAGTTGCACAAAAAATGTTGGTCTAGATGTGAATATGTAATGAAACCTGACTGAATTATACCAAAACAAAAACTGAATACAGGCCTAAATGATTTGTGAATGACTGACTAGGGACTGGAAACTAGCAGTACTTATAATCTCTTTATGTGAATCATCAGTTACCACAGCTTCTTTGTACGGGAAAAGGGAGAAGTTAAACTATGTGATATAATAGAATAATGAATAGATCTGTAAGTCACGTGTTTATAATCACAAATTACATTTGTCAGAATAACACCTTATGACTTTAGTTCAATTTACACTCATGTGAACAAGTGAAATATTCCAACATTCAAGAACATTTTTAGAGAAGATAAAAAAAACTAATCCACTGTCATGACTTCATACTGTGTATACTGTGTGTACTATGTATACTATGTGTACTGTGTGTGCTGCACGTACTATGTGTACTGTGTGTACTGTATGTATTATGTGTACTGTGTACTGTGTGTACTGTATGTATTATGTGTACTGTATGCACTGTGTGTCCACCTGCAGTGACTGAGGTCTCGGGGATCTCCTCCTCGTACATGTCCAGGTCCAGGGGTCTCTCACTGAGCTCCTGGAGGTAGCGGGCGGTGGTCCTGTAGAAGCTCTGCAGTGACAGACCCATGTACTTCTGTCTGATGAACAAAGCCTTCACCACGCATTTGGCAGCATCCAGCAGATCTGTGAAGGGAACCTGGATAGAACAACAATGGACTGTGAGTAAAAAATGGACTGCTCATCTGTTATACTTTATGTACTGTTGTGTAGTTAAACCTACAGCAATGCATTATGGTCTATAAGATCATCATATGTTTGTTTCTGTCCAGTGAGAATAACATTATCCTTTTTTATGAGCTCACAGTAAAACATTATTTTCCAGTGAATCCATGATGCCCATGCCCATGCACATTGTTGTATGTAAAAAGGAAGGGATGCAGTGGAGTATAAAGTAAAAAAAACAAACAAAAAACCAACCTCTAAGGTGTAGAGTACATGTACAGAGCTGCACAAAAGGACATGAAATTCAAGTCACAGTACATGTGTTACTTGGTTTCATTCCACCACTGTTCGAGTGTAGGCGTGATGAGAGCAAATCAGAGGAGGAAAATCTGTTCTGTTTGTACTTGCCTTCTATTAATTCTCCTCCTATTATTGCTGCTGTGACTTACCCCACATTTCTCCTCTCCAGAAATAGTGACTCTCTGGTACTCTCTCTCTGGAATCAGTTCTCTTTCCTGTAGGTCAGGAACTTGACTCTGCTCCTTCATGTATCTAATGATAAGTCAATAAAAAAATGGGCTTTGTATTTTCTACCATGGTAGTTCAGTCAAATGAAGAGTGATGAGGTAAGTGTACTTACTCCAAATCTGTGGCGCTGTCGGTCTTCATGAACTCCTGTTTGGCTCGCAGGAGGATGTCGGGTTCAAACCTGAAAACAGAGATGCCCAGTGCATTGTAAAGTCCTCGGAGTCAGAGTAAAAACCAGCCATATGTGCTTCTCATTAAGGGTCTAAGTCCACTGCTCGGACTCACTTGACATCCTGGCTGATCTGTCGTTCGAGGCGCTGACGTCTCTCCTCCAGCTGTTCGATGGGGCTGTCCTCGGGGAACTCATAGGGGGCGCTTCGCATTTCACTCTCAGCCAGGCTGCGAGAGAATAACTCCTACACACAAACACAACATCATAAAAGTCTATCCCCTGAGCCACAACAAGACTTATTAGTAACCTATTCAATATTTATAAGAAATACATAAATGAATAAAGAAAAACAGATTAGATCACTTTCGTAGTTTGAGTAATATACGGTATTTGTAAGCATATGTTAGACATATTTTTTGTTATTTTAACTGCGTTTTACTTTATTGTATTTCGTCATCTGTTACATACATATCACCTTATATAGGTAATATATATAAAGTGACACAATTTTGTTTTCAGACACATTCCTCTGTTCATTCCTATTTATACACATTATTAATCACCTTTGACCAGGTACAATGATTACATACTGAGTCCAAGTTACATTTTATCTGTCAAGAATAAATCACACTGTCACAATTGTTTTATGAAATGAGGTACAAATACTTTAATCTGCATTTATGGGGAGCAGTGTATAAACACACAAAGCTGCTTATGTTATGTAGTTTATTATGACAAATGTTTAGTTAAGTGTTTACAAGAGTTCCACAAGCACCACATCTGTGGATTTAGGTTTAAAGCAACATATGACTTTCATCACAAATTTTTTAAAAAATTTGTAAAACCTGAGTGACAGCCTAGTTATTCTTAATCACTTAGTGTTTCTGTGCTTATGCATCTGAATCACCTCCCTCACGGTGAACAACTTTGAAGATGACTCCATCATGAACAGTCCGCTTGTTGACATAACAAATTGAAATGTCACTCGGGCCTTTTCGGGATTGTTGTCACAAAGCGCATTATAGGAATGGGAATTCCACGCAGCGGCAATTTCGTTGGCTCTTATTGAGTGCTGAACCCAAATGTGGCCTTTACCTCCAAACACTGACTAGACTCATTCATTAAAACAATCTTGGTGGACTGTGTAATTTGTGCTCATTTTCTTGCTGAATCTGAGAAACCACTTTCGTTTGGCTGCTGCATGGAATTCCCATTCCCACAATGCACTTTGCGACAAAATTTCTGAAAAGGCTTGAGTGATGTTCAAGTGACTCTGTACATGATGGAGTCATCTTCGAAGTTGTTCACCGTGAGGGAAGTGATTTAGGTGTGTACGTACAGAAAGATGAATGAATTGGTGATAATTAATGATGTTTTACACATTTGAAAAAAAATTGTAATGAAAGTCATAAGCTGCTTTAAAAAATGAAATAATTCAATATTTTTCTATAAAAACATAAAAAGTGAAAAGCATTAAAAAAAAAAAAATCTTATACTCCATAAAAGTCTAGTATGGTGTGTCATGAGTAACACAAAGTTAAAGATACTGTGTGTAACATTAAGAAATATGTATAAATAAGGACACAGATGTTGTTTTACAGGGAGTGTACTGAGTTGCTGGTGTGCTTATGTGAAATTTGCATTGGAGTTGTTGACAGTGGATGACTACTACAGAAAAACAGAAGATAGAAATGCAGAAGCAAGCATGAATGTCAGTCCATGAGAACAACCAGGGAAGGTGTTGGTTTTTAAGGTCTGTTAATGGTCTGTTCACACATTGGAGGCGTTTTACACACATCCACTCCATCACATTGTTTCACATTACACCTTCAAGTTTCTTAATTATTCAGCTGGTTCACAACACTGAACACTAACCTCTGCAATCTCCTTGTATTTCCCGTCCATGGATGTACGCAGGTCGATGGACTGTTTCAGGGCCACTGGGATCCCAGGTAGGGAATGCTGGGAGGTGAGGAGATGGCGTTTACCACGGAGGTCAGCGACTGGTAAAGATAAGAAGAAAGAAAAGAAAAAGAAACCACAAAATGAAGGAAACACCTGATTATGTTGTGTAATAAAAACTTTTATTTTGCCTTATTTTGACATTAACCCTATAACGCCAAACTTATTATATTTAATACATGAGTTTTGAGTACTTTTTTCCTTGAAAAACCTGATGTATACAATTAAATACATGCAATCCATGAATAATCCACCAGTGGGCACTAATTAGTTCCTCAGAGGCCTTCAGTGACACTACAAGATGTCTTCTAGACTTTCATTAGTGGATTTCTCATTGCTGCATAATAGTAACGCTGGAAAATGTTTGTAATTACCAGTTTGTTAGTGTGTTATCTTTTTGTTTGTAAAAAAAAAAAAATGTATGTGTATTTGACCATTAAGACCCAATGTATCATATATGATACAAATTGCCCTCATACATGGAAAGTGATTTGAAAATTTGTTTTGGATTTTGTTCAGAAAGACCAATAAGGATTCCAGTTTCAAAGAATTGGAATTTTCTGTCAATTATTTAATGATTCAGGCTTTACAGGGTTAAGATGGCATGTTTACCAGCCAGCCTACTCTTCATTTCAGCTTCTGAAGGCATACCAAAATTATTTCATAAATATGATAATTACATTTTGATTGGAACAGTTGAGTTCTAACTGCCACAGAGCATATCAGCCACTAAAAACAACATGTCTCCTCACTTATCTCATGGAAAAAGTGAAGTAGACATAAATATAAACCACCTCCATCTGCTTAGAGTGTATCTTTTCTTTATTCCTCCAACATCTAATGAATTCACAGTGACCAAAACAGTGTGCAGAAGCCTGTCAGCAGAGGTCTGAGCTCAGCTGCTGTTTGTGCCTCAAGACAACAATGGACCATTTAGGTGGAGAGCCCATCAGCGCATACACCGACTAATGCCCTCTATTGTCACACTGCACGACAAGTTTATACAAACCCAGTTGTCATGGAAGGGCGAGACGGGGAAAACAAGAGGAAAGTCTTTGAGATGGACTTAAGGCAAGGACAACTGTGAGTGGACATTCAGGGAAAACAGCAAGTGGTTTTACCACCGTGGGGAATATTTAGCAGTCTGTCTACAATGATATTAATCTTTCCCTTGAAACTACGCACCTGCCACTGAAATATTTATTATCTTGATAAATATTTTATCCTGCGTGTGTGGTAGAATGACAGCCAGCCTGTTGTCTGACAGTATTTATAGACCATGACTTCACTTGTCAACACACACACAGGTCATAGAGGGCACATTAATAACAATTGTGCTCTTTTTGAAGTTGTTTCTCATAATTAGAAGGAAATAAATCTGACAAGGCCAACCAAAAACTTAAAATTTCTAAAACAGAGAAAAAAAATAAATAAGATGGCTATAAAGAGATGAAATGGTGTACTCAGCACGTGTTTATAACGCCTTCTGCTCAACACAGCCCAATCAACACATCCTACTCAAAAACGTGAACAAATTTGACTCCAACAAATGACTGCTTCATCAAAACATACATATTACATCATCAAAAAATACTGACATGATGTGAGTACTGAACGTAACTTCATGCCCACTGCTCATTCACAGGCTAAAGTCTCAAGCTCCACCAGTGTTAAGAACTCAGGTGAGTTAAAAAAAAACAAAAAAAAACCAAAAACCAAAAAAACATTAGATCACTTCAAAGAGAGTGTTTTTCACAGCATCTAAACCAAACAAAAATGAAAATACAATGCTGAGATTTCTCGACCACATTTTGCTGCCACTTATGCTTGTGTTTAAACACTTAGTCACTCATATATCATAGTATTCTACAACTCTGAGTTCAATTATTACATTTTACACCACACAGAAATGTGAAATATCACTTAATGACACTGTGCTTTCCGCTTCCGCTTTATTAATTTCACTTATTTACTTTCTAATACTTAAGAATAATGTAAAAATTTAATGTGTTTTTTTGCAGCAAAGCACCTAAAACCCCAGAAACAGAGCGAATGACAAATGTTCAGGTGCATTATTTACTAGTAGAACATACAGGTTAAATGTATACATAGTGTTCAGTAGAAACGTCCTTCCCTTGTTTCTTTACCACTGTCAACTTTCTTACTTGTTCCATAAAGAAAATAATTATTGAAAATCTAAAAGTTTAATCATCTTGGGATTAATACTTTCAGTCAGATCCAACAGCTGTAGATGTAGAGGGATAGGAAGCAAAATGTGACAATCTGCTTTCCTTTATGCACCCCTGAAACGAACTCCATCCTCAAAAGACATGAGAAAACTGCTTTATGTAGCAAACAATCACCACTCTTATGCATAAAATGACATAGAAGGAGTCATTAGTTCATACAATTCTTTCTGTGCTAATTATATGCTACATTCATTCATTCATTCATTCATCTTCTGAACCCGCTTTATCGTCACTAGGGTCACGGGGGTTGCATGAAGCCTATGTAATTACTAAATTTTTGCCACATGATATGAAATTTACAAAAGAAAATATTGTAATGCATTTTTGAACAAAATTCATGAATATCTGAGGTTAATACGAGCAGATAAGTCAGACTTAGCTTGTTCAAAAAAGCAGAATCTTCAAACATCAAAAGTAATCAAAAACAATGGTTATGCAATCAAATACTAACTCCTGTGTGTATCATGTGACTAAAACAGAAAAAAAAACATGGAATGCCTAAAAGCATTGTTTTTGTCAGTACAATGCCATAGATATTGATATAAGAACTGATGTGATTTTGGTTATTATCAAGAAAACCATGGAAAATGGATAGATATCAGCTCTTAAATTAAATTCTTAAGAGCCATTTTTGTTATTATTATATTTATCCAAACAAATGTACCTTTAGTTGCATCATGCATTAAAATGAGCAAGAAATTGGAGAACACATAGGGTGGTCTAATAATTTTTTCCGCAATTGTATAATTTCAGCATTATCGTAATGGTGTGCCCATGTGCAAAAGTCACATTATATGATGTGCAAATCAAGACAAATTAACATTAATAGGTCAGAAAAAGAGGTGAACACATTTGGTTCTCCAACTAATCCACAAGAGAAGTGTGTTCGATAAAATATGATTCATACTAAACTTTAATTATTTGTTGCTGGGGGGTGCATTCAGGATCTGCACACACAGAAAACCAGTCCCAGTCATTTATGTTAAGTTTATCATAAATGTTTTCAAATGAGGCAAGTGTCATATGGAGTAAATTCCACTTGCAGTGTGTCTAATTACAAAGAGCTTGTCTCTTATCAAAGCAAGACTGGGAGAAAAAACATTAAATGTAAAGCAAAAATATGTAATTCAGTTTGAACCATGGGGTCCATGAAAGTTGAACAGGAGAAAGATGCTCGTCCGCTGACAGGAAGGAGTGCATCTGTGTAATGTAATGGCCAGCTAAGATGCCATCTCAGCTGTCGGGTTGGGCCATATCAATTTGCGTTGATAACAGCAGACACTGGTGTGGAGGGCAGGATGCGACCGGCGGCAAAGACATCCACGCCGGCCACCGAAGAGCCAAGCCTACCGGACCCTGAGCTAATCCCCTAATGGCTGCTATATTTGGATCAGTTGCATCTATGGTTACATAACGGCTCATCCCCCCACTGCTGGAGAGCAAACTCAGAAATTAAACTCAGATACGTTTCCCTTGAACATATATGGAACAATCTGGCTGGTGTTTCATAGAATTCAAGCTTCAGCATGGTAAACAAATACATCTAGCCACACATCATCTTCTACAGCTCATCATTCCACATTTTCCACTAATCCTCAAAAAGAGGTCAAATAGTATCAGCTTGCCAAATGATTTCCACTCGATGCATATTTTAGCAGCAAAACAGAGTTTGCAGTCTTTCTTTGAACCGGATGCTGTGATCCAAAAGCTCCACAGGGATGAGATGACAACTGAAGACTCATCCAAAACCAAAGGGCAGCAGGAGGTCAGAGGTCAAAACACATCCCGTGAACTTTATTTACAGTTGCACTTTTCTAAACTGTTCAGAAAAATCAGACAAGAACCTTCTGAAAAACAGTGTATCTACTGTGTGTAGATATCAAATAACTACATAAACACTCAGAGATTCCCTCTCTGTGTTTGCATCATCCACAGCAGTGTACCTGCTTACATGGACTGTGCACATTTGCTTTTCAGCCAAAAAAAAAAAAGAACAAGTGACTCACAGCTGTTGTGGCAAACATCTCACTGCGAAAGCCATATGTATTCACAGCTCTCAGTGAGTAAAGACGGAAACAATGGACTACTGTAGCAGCATGATGATGAAGATCTGGGTCAGAGAGACATCCTTTGAAATGACTTTAGATATAATTTCCATTCTTATTACTATAGTTGTGTAAAGTCTCTGACTACCTAATTTTTATGTCATTGAGGAAAGGGTAGTATTCAGTCTACATACGTTGGTGTATATTATTAATATACATATAGAAAGTTTGTACCCATATATCAGGCATTTATCAGTATGAGCTGATATAAGCACATAAGAGGACATTCATCAGACACAGTGGCTGATATTTATTTGTTACGTTTTATCAAAAGTTGCTGTCATACCTTTAATGACTGCATTTGTGTTTTCACAGATAGTTGGGTTTAAAGGGCTGAGAGACTTTGAAAAAAAAGTTCATTTATTCATTTTCTAAACCTGCTTTATCCTCATTAGGGTCACGGGGGTCGCTTGGAGCCTATCCCAGCTACTTAAGAGCGAAGGCGGGGTACACCCAGGACATTTCGCCGGTTCATTACAGGGCTGACACAGAGACAAACAATCACTCTCACATTCACACCTATGGGCAATTAACCTATATTAATGCATGTCTTTGGACTGTGGGAGGAAGCCAGAGTACCGGAGAGAACTCAGACAGAAAGGTCCCACCCCCTCAACTGGTGTTGGAATCGAACCCAGGATGCCCTAAGTCCAGTTCATTTTTATTAATATATTTAGAATGCTGTGCCACAAAAGGGAGACTAAAAATAACAAAAAAATTAAATAAATAAAACAAAAGTCTTTATCAAATCTCCTGAAAAATGAGGATAAAAAAAAATGTGTGTTTTAGTACTTACACCAAAATAAATTTTTATTGATTAGAAAATACTGCAAAGATACAGTACATTTGTGTGCATATTAGAGGTCAATATTTAATATTTAATGTTTGATTATTAGTATTAGAGCTGTAATGAACTGACGACATGTCCAGGGTGTACGCCGCCTTCGCCCTTAAGCAGCTGGGATAGGCTCCAGTGAGGATAAAACAGGTTCAGATAATGAGTGATGAATGAATGTTTGATTATCAAAAACTGAAGCGATGGATTTTTTTTTAGTGTCATTGAGCAACAATTCCATAATGGCCTTTCAGCATATTGTAATTAGCAGTGTCAGATGATATGACACTAATGCAGATACTCCTGGTTCATGTTTTCAGGCTGAAGAAAAGAAAAACTGTCCCATGATGCAGAATGTTTCTGATCACAGGTGTAAGACAGGTGGGGTCTGACTGCTGTGATTACCAATTACTGATCAGATTCCTTCAGACATGATGACCTGGATGTAAAGATGTAGTAAAATTTCTATATAAATAACTTGAATTTAAACGGTTCCTGGTTTTCAAAATTTATACTACATTTTTTTCTATATTCATGCTCTGCATTTTTTCCAACATTTTTGGGTCCTGTAGCTTTAAATCAAGTAACAAATGATGAAAAAAAAAGTAAGAAGTTGAATCTCTCTAGATATTCCTGACCAGTAAAGATAACTGGGTGCTCTGAATACATTCAACTGATTATTAGTGATAGAATATAATTCATTTTGCTTTTATTTAATTCCTCTTTTGTGCCATGGAAAGGTAAAAGTACTAATGAACACAAAATATAGTCCACTACCAGTAAAGGTTAAGCCTTCAAAACTTTACCTGAAGTAAAAATGTGAATTATTAAGTAGTGTTATACTATTATATTATGTACCATTCTGGGATTCATTTACCTGCATTTCTATGTACATTTCTATGTCTATCTTACTGTGGTTTAGAGAAATACAAATAGACAGTATCTGAGTGACTCAATCTAGTGCAGAGTTGTAACAAATCTCGATCTTGAGTAAAAAGTAAAAGTCACTTGAGTGAAACAGTCTCAACAGATTTGGATCACTTTGCCCGTAGTCTGACAGTAGCCAAACAAATATCCAAATACAAAAAATATGCAAATAGTCAATAACACAAATGAACAGTTGCAGAAAAAATTATTAAACCACCCTGTGTTTTCTTCAATTTCTTGTTAATTTTAATGCCTGGTACAACTAAAGGTACATTTGTTTGGAAAAATATAATGATAGCAACAAATATAGCTCATAAGAGTTTAATTTAAGAGCTGATATCTATCCATTTTCCATGGTTTTCTTGATAATAAGCAAAATCACATAA
>JAPTGZ010000026.1:24879898-24892222 GCA_029814645.1 Fowleria isostigma | reverse complement strand
CTTGAGATTGAATTGGTCTGTACATGGAACCTGAACTGTGTAATTTTTGGATTTTACAAATTCCTCCTGCGGGCCGGACTGGACCCTTTGGCAGGCCGCATTTGGCCCCCGGGCCGCATGTTTGAGACCCCTGACTCAGATACTACCCTACAATACAGGTACTTGTATTTTACTTATGTGTATTTCATGCAGCTTTATCATGTTTGAGACAAAGAGAAGATGTGTTATATTTAGGATCAAATAGACCCAATCTAAAGCAGGATGCAGTGACTATTTGTGAACAAAATCAAACCAATTAAAAGTAAACTTAAGACTTTAACCTAACTCAAATAACCACTAGATGCACCATGGGGTTTGTGGTTTACGCAGTCAAAAAACTCAATGTCCATTCCAGATATGCAGTTCAGGTGGTTTATTCACAGATTTAACAACAATTAAGGTCCGTGATTCTCTGTGACTGACAGACTGAATGTGACTGGTAAATAACCATAGGCCCATCCAGGTGCATGCTGGTCTCTCTCTTAGTGCTGGTCTAAACCAATAAGAAAAACAAAACAAAAAGTGCTGAATACTAAATAAAAATAACCATGAAAATAAAAAATATATTCTGAATATTAAACAAAAATAAGCAATTAGTCAAAATACTAAATTAGTCAACAAAATTAAATTAAGTTTAAACAAAAAACGAATTACACAAATAGCTCCAACACAGGGATCTCAAACGATGAATGTGAATGATGAATTTGTGAAATGCAAAAATGACACTGAAGATACTAACAATCAAAGATGTACAGACCAATATAATCTAATGTAGGTCAGATCAGTAAAATACTATTATATTTACCTATAAATAATGACAAACAAATTTTTCTCTTTGTTTAAGTGTAAAAAAGTAAAATTACATGAAGATGATGATGTTTATAAAGATGCTGACATTCATAAACAAAAAATGTGAATAAACTAAAATGTCTTAAGAAAAATAAGTGCATTTTTACCAATACTCTGTCTGTTATTAAATGTTTTGTGCATTTGTAGATCCACTGTGATATTTACGTAATATAAAAAACATGTGTAAATGATCAACTGATACCTAATATTATTAAAATTGCACTTATTTTTCTTAAGAAATTTCAGGTCATTCATCTTATTCACATTTTAAAGAAGAATTTGTACATGTATACATTATTATGTTGTAATTTGACTTTTTTTTTCCCTGTTTGGCCCTCTTGAGATCATATTGGGCTGAACTAAAATGAGTTTGAGACCCCTGATCTAAAGAGTGACAGTATTGAGTTATATGTAGGTTTAGAAAATCCTCCTGTTTAAGCTAAATAAGTGTTTTAAAGTCCACTTGGATTCAGTGGAAAATGTACTGAAGCTGAAAACAGACTTGTTTTTTTAAAGCTACAGTTCTCATAGGACAATAATCTACAATCTAGAGGTCATTAGATAGTGGAGTCTAAAAGGCTTTTACAATATCAATAGTTCAGAGCAAGAAGAAGTCTTCATGCCAATATGATCCCTCCCCTCCCCCTCGAAAGTGACACTGAAACTCATCGTGCATGTTTTCATTGTCTGTTTTCATTAGTATTCTGGCTGTGGCTCAGTTGATAGACCAGATTGGAGGGTTGCTGGTTCAATCCCTGACCCCAGTTCACATGTCAAAGTGTCAAGGCGCTGAAGCCCAGGTTTATCCCAGGGACTGTTCCGCTGGGGTGTGAACGTGTGAATGTGTTTATGAGCATATGTGGGTGAATGTGACACAGTGTGAAACACTTTGAGCACCATTAAACATAGACGGGGCACAGTCAGGGGATGAACATGTTGGGTGAAGACAACTTTAAGGCAGACTTCTTTGGTCATTTGTAGTTGATACATAACTGTTTGGGAGTTTTAAACCAACTTTATTGTTTATAAATGATGTCTACAAAAAAAAAGAAGAGAGAGCTGATTGATTTTCATTTTTTTAAAGACTATATTTGATGTCCACATTTACATTTTTCTCTCATACTTTACTTGCCCAAGAGAGTCCTGGTTTATTTCTCCACCTTAATGATTATAGGTTTGAAACATTATTTCTAATTATTCACTTCAAGCATGTTATTGGGATCACATTAAATCATTTGTGTTTGACAGATCATTTTGATTTCCAACCTCGAGGACTTGAGAATTTACCCTGCGTAACCAAAACCACTTTACCCTACGTAACCAGACTTCCTTTCATATTGATATCCCCCAATTTGAGACCCATTGATGTTTTTTTCAGCAAAATTGCAGGAGTTGCAGTCAACAATATACCTGTCACTGTAGTAATGTTAATTTTGGTAACTTAAAATGAAAACAGCAACTTTTGATATACTGAACAATTAGCTAATTTTTTATGTTTTTTTATTTTTTACCCTAAATAACCAAGATGTTTCTCATTAAGATTTTGGTAAAAATGGCTGAAATTACCAAATGCATTTGCATGGCTTCAAAGTACTAGAAATACCCTTTCCATCCACATATTACACTTGTATGTCAGGTAAATGTAGACTGGCTCATCATCTGAACAATTTTTTTTAACCCTACGTAAACGCTTGACTCAAAGGTAAACTATGGAACTTACGTAAGTGCAAGTCCACTTACCATGTGTCCTTTATTATATTATTTTGGATTCACCAAATAATCATTTGGTCTAATGTCACATGGTGAAAAAAGGTTTCCAAAATGCATCATGACACCCTGAAAGGCCTTGTTTTTGTTTACAACCCAAAGACACTCACTTAGGAGGAAAGAAACACAAAAATATTCACAGTTAAAAGGATGCAATCAGAGAATATCAGCTGTTTTCTCTTAAAAAACACTCACTATGACAACATAGGTATTATTTAATTTTGTGGTCCACATGTAAATGATTATTACATATTTAAAACATAATCTCTGACTATTGGAAACTCAAAATCAAAATAATCAGACTTTTTTTTCCTCTCTTTTTTCATATTGAGTCCCAAATTTCTGTTGAAAAGCCTGTCTTATCCATCAGTTACTACTGGAGGCAAGTTCTGCTCTGACATCAAACATCTCTGCTACAAACATATGATGACCTAAATGATTATCATACATTGCATAAAGGATCATGTATAGTGAGTCTCTCATTATTGTACTGGAACAGGACTTTATGACATTTTATTTCAACTTCATTGTATAAGATCCCACTTAACAAATAAATATATCAACATATTGATATTTGACTGATGTAACTATGACTAATTGCCTCTGCAGAATTAAATAACCTATTTGATTCTGTGTATATGTGATCATCATGAAGGTTATCTTACAGACAGTAGTGGTTAAAAAGACTTAAATACAATGATACATTAATGTAACAGCAAAATTCATCAAAAGCATCATAATAAATGAGAAAGGAAGGTGTTGAAAGCAAAATTTTTACTCGTAATGAAGCATTTTCTCTGTCCTTTTATTTGCGTAAGAGATTTAAATAATACAAAGAGCATCATGGGAAATTCTGAGTAATGCCAGAGGAGTTTGGACGTCTCTTTGGTGAGTGAAAACTCTGAAACCTTTTACAACAGTGTGCATCTGTGACTGACAAACGGATGATCTCATACGGTAAACGATCCCACAAAGCCTCTGCTGCAGCACAGAGTACTGTAATGATGAGTGGGTTATTTCACCATCAGGAACTTTTACTTTATTTCTACTGCAATCAGCCAAACAGGAAACAGTTGTCACACTGCTGGCTGAGGCAGCAGTTTTCCACCAGCGAGACCATCCCAGATATCACGCTGCTCTGGGCGTTAAAGAGCACCGAGGGCATGAAAATCGAAAACAAGGGGCTGACAACAGTGACAAAGACCACAGCTCTTTTCTGGCCTGTTGTGTCATGTTAGTTTATGTCAGGTTAAGGCTGATGATTGTTTTGTCAGATCTATCATATTGTTAGATATGAGAATAACAGCTCTTTTGACACAGTTCCTCATGATCCAATAAAACAACCACAGTGGACCAAAGTGCTGTACAGAAGACTAAAAGCACAATAAATAAAACTAATCAAAACATTAAGAAACAACTAATTCCAATAAATAAAACAAGCTAAAATATAACATAAGCAAAACGTCAACATTGCAATAGTGTCAAAAAGCCAAAGAGAACAAGAAAAGATTTAAAAACAGGCAACAGGGAGGCCTGCCTGATATGATGGTGACGTTTGTACCGAACACTAAAAATGAAATAGGGGAAGCTTATAACAGAAGTTCAAAACCTGCCTTCTTTCTCAACTTCACACTGTATGAGTGAAGACACATAAATCCAACTTATTTAACCCATCAAGACACAGCAGTACTTTTGTTTCAGTTCCCAAATGACTTTTTTCTCTCTGTTTAACCTTTCTTAAGAATTTAACATCATATATTATAACATGATCCTCTACATTTTGTATTATTTTGGTGTAAATGTTGAATTTTCCAATATTTAATTTGTTGATCAAGTAGATTTTAATTTCATGCAGGGTTACTATACCATAAAAACAGAGAAAACTAAAGAGAAAGGGACTTTTTTAGCAACGATATCAATAAGTGAACAGAAACCAAATGTGTCCGTCCACTGTCATTTCCTCAATCTCCATGGTTTTTACTGGTGAATCAATGCTGTAGAAGATGACAGCATTTTCATGCTCACTATGGAGCCTCTGAATGTACAAATGGATCATATCTGATGGCCAATAAAGGATGACAAACTGCATTTTACACATTATTTACATGTTTTGACAAGATTGAACAGTTATTATACATTATATATGAGTACATCTTTTGATCACCAGTGGCTGTTTGGGTCTTTATGAGTAAAAATGCAGACAATTGGACTTTGATTATCAAATAACACCAGTTGAATTAATAAGGTGCTTTAATACACAACATCAGCCTGTACTTAAACATCACCCACTGAATATAGAACATAAAATAGTAACAAAATACAACTAAATCAGTTATAAATATATATATATAATCCTATTAGAATTATTCATAATTATGACTTGTATTTCCAGTATAAGAGTCGTTGGATGAAACAGCTAAACAGAATTGTCATATTTCATCACAGTTTCAACATTATTTCCCACTGTTTGAGGTTTGACTGACATGTGGTTTAATTCCACCTGAGAGTAGAAGGAGCGATACCAAGTGTTCATCTTTTAGTGGTGACTGTCGTTATCAGCAGCTTCTTTGTATGTTTCAACAGGTTTTTTTTTTAATTTTTATTCATTTCTACCTGCATCATGTTTACTCTTTGTAAATTTTTGTTTATTTGTGTTCTAAATGATCTTTATTCTGTATGTGAGCTTTACAGTCATGGAAACAGTTATTAATCCACCCTATGTTTTCTTCAATTCCTTGTACAACAAAAGGTATATTTATTTGGACAAATATAATGCTAACAACAAAAACAGCTCATAAGAGTTTAATTTCAGAGCTGGTATCTATCCTTTTCCCATAGTTTTCTTGATAATAACCAAAATCACATCAGTTCTTCCATTAGTAGCTATAACACTGTACTGATAAAACCAGTGCTTTTAGACATTTTATGTTTTCTTTTCTGTCTGTTTCAGTCACATGATACACACAGGAGTTAGTACTTGATTGCATAATCATTGTTTTAATTAGTTTTGATTCTCTAATAATTCAACTGTATGCGTGAATTTTACCTCCAATAAGGCTTGTACCACATGACTGGCAAAAAATAAACAGAAAAAGACTAATTGTGTCTTGCTATTATTTGAATACTTAAAAATTTCATTATGAATTATGCGTCGATCCAGTTGATGTCATCATGTCTATGTGTGTGGTGATGTCAACATATCAGTTGCCTCTATATATTTGCCAAGTTTGATGTAAATTAAAACAAAATTGCTGTTTTTACAGATATTTGAAATTTTGCCCATTATAAGTAAATGTGAGAAGAAAAAAGATTTTTAAAAATTCATTAAAAAATGTTTTTAACTTCAGCCTACTTTTCCCAAAAATGTAATGTCATCTATTCTGTCACTGGCAATCTATAAACTCAATTTGGTATAAATTCAACCAATAGTCTTTCCTGTTACAGACATTTGAAATTTCACTCATTATAAGTAAATGGGGGGGATAAAAATGTGTTCTCTAATTATAATCTATAATACATAACAATTTTGCTGCTAGATTTTAAACAAATAAACAAACAAAACAAACCAAAAACAATACCCATCGCTTCTCCTTGGGGGCCGGGGTTAACAGGCGAGAATATCATTGAATAGACTTAAAATCAATCATTTTATCAAGATAGATCCTATTTGGAAATTTAATGTTTTCAGAGTTGTTGTGCTGTGGCATAGCTCAGCATCCAACATTACAACATAATGACAAACACAAGTATCAGTGGAGCGACCATTCTGGATCAACCAATATGCAATTTATGTGTGATTATAAATCGCCTTTAGTATCATTTTGGCTCGCCTGGAACCTCGACAAAGGTGGTACTAGAAATAGAACCTGGCAGTACCTGGTGGTGGTCTCTGCTCTTACGTAGTGGAAATGCCGATAGGGCCGTGCTGAGGCAAGTTGAGGTGATACCGTCAGTGGAAAAGCTGCATTAGTTCCGTTCACGCCGTGTTAGCTCACCTTCTGGTAAAACATTTGTGTGTCCTGGCACAGAATGATATGTGACGTAGACTTCAATGAAAAATAATACATTGAATTGAACTGGCTGACCACATTGATTATCCCTGTGGTCATAATCCATTGATGCGTGTATGTGGAGGTCTGACGTCTTCTGAAACGTTATCAGACTTAGTGATAGCGCATCAGAGGGTTATAGAAGATGAAGTTACTGAGCTACATAACAGGTAATTCAGATAAGTTTAACCCAGAAAGACCTAAACAGCCACCACCATCAACCAAAACATCTACTGATCTAAATGGTTTAATACCTGTTGATCCACTCATCCTATCAATACATATAAATAATTGGTGTAAAATGCATTGTCATCTTTTCATTTGATCAGATATGACTCAGTTGGACATTCAGAGGTTCCGTGGAAACACATCATCTTCTGCAACAGTGTTTCTCAACTTGTTTTGAGCAAACGCCCCTTTACATTATCATGACGCTCCTGCCACTACCCCCACAAAAAGATAGAGACATTTGTTTTATGTTCAGGTAATGATATATTTTACTAAAAAAGTAGCTTTTCTTCAGTTTTCTCTGTTTTGATATAATAACCTTTGAATTTACTCTGAGCTTTTATGAACATCTACATGATCAGTGAATAAAATAAAGCAAACACATTATTTCAACTGCAAAAACTCAAAATAAAGAAGATAATATTGTAATATATGTTATGAAAGGTTGAATATTGAGAAAAAAATCACTTAGGAAGTAGCACTGGGTGTTTATGGATTAAGTTGTCCTTTAGATTTATTATCCAGGCAGAAGTTTACTCTAGAGGTTTGGCTTATTTTTTGATTCCCAAATGAAGTTTAATTAAAGAGGGTGAGATAAGATTGTATGCAGATGACATTATACATTAAGTATAATCCTCTGAAATAATTAGAAGAAATCATTTCCATAAACATCTGGTGTGACTTTAGATTGGGAGCTGAAGCATTTTTTGGTTGATGCAACCACAGAAATCAGCAACCACAGGATGAAGATACTTTTAAGCAGTGGAATTTGAAATATGACAACTGCTTTGCTCTAGAAATAGAAGTAATGGGTGGAAAAATATTTTAGGATTAGGTTACTCATTACCATAATGTTAATAATGTTGTTCCCTCCCGAACGGTGGCATGATAGATTTGTACATGGGAGTCAATAGCAGATGAATTGTGTTACAGTAGAGTAAAAGCTTGGATGGTCATCAACAAGAATTAAATCCATGAATTCTTTGTTTAAGCCAAAAGAGATTTATGCCCGGTCACAGACAGGCAGGAGAGAACAAATTGTGTTGATCCCTCTCCCCTAACCAACTCTCATTCACAGTGTTTTTGGCTGATTATCAAATGTGGCCTGATGCCAGTTCACAAACCACTGCTACAGAGGCATCCGCAAAGCCGTCCAAACCCACGCAGGAGTCAGACTCCAAACCAAGCCTCATTTAACAAGAATCTCAAATGCAGATTTTTTATGAATCACTGTTTGTGGTTTAAGCAGGAGCGTTTTCATTGGAAGGGTGTGCAGACTCTCCAGTTTTGTGGTTTTGCATTAAAAGAAACAGCCGGACTCCTTTTTGTTTTTCCTCTATAACTCTCTTGCTCTAACACAGACAGGGGGAAGAGGGCATTGACTGGAAAAAAGTGCTTCAACTCTTGTGGTCAGAGGTTGATAAATGATAGTTTCCATACAATGAGATTTGAGCTCATGTTGTATTGTTGGTAGATGTGTTGGACTCGTCTGTATCCTCTTCACATGTTCCAACAACCGCATCGATATGAGTTCATGTGAAATGAGTTTTATGTTTCTCTTCTGTCGTTGCACAAAGGGCTCAAGTACCTAAAATAGCTCAACTTCACCATAACAAAGCAGGATTGTAATCATGCTGTAATTTCTGCAGACGACAGAGGTAACAGTCCGATAGAAATGGTTCTGTGTGGTGAAAGCATTCTTCACATCCTTTAAAGGAGGGATATTTTGCTTTTTTAAATGGAATAAGGCATTTAAAAACATTTCCTTGTGGTCTACATAAACTGTAAATGCTATGCTTGAGTCTGAATTCTTTATTAATTCAACTCCACAGGTCTATCTTCAACACTATTTCTGAGTAATGACATGAGAAAGGTGGTTTTGAGCACTGGTCCTTTAAATGCAAATAAGCTACTTCACACCCTACTTCCTTCAGGTTGTTGACTGTGCTGCTCCGTCCTGTTCAGCCACTTCTGTTCGTTAATACAACCAACAACTGAACATTTTAGGTAATGGGCTCAAAGTTTGGACATATTGTCATTATGGACTACAACCACTGCTGTCGACAACCAATTATGTCGTACTTGGAGAAATGCTCACAGGAAGTCTTGACCTTATATGTACAAATGTAGTGATGTAACTGGTAATAGATGCAACAGATCAAGAAGGAATTAAAATGGGTTGTAGAAATCCACTCAATTTTGCCAAAGTTAACCCATAAGGACCCACTGTGACATTTGTGTCGCTTCCCAAATAAAATTTTCTCTTTATTTAACCCTCCTTAAGTGGTTTTTCGCCATTTATTGTATTATTATCTTCTGTATTTTGTTTTTCTTTCAGTGAAAATCTGTTTTTTTTCCAACATTTAATTTATTAATTATGTAGATGTTCATACAAGTTTAGGGCAAAATTGAGGAGTGTACATCTAAAACAGAGAAAACTGAAGGAAAAGTGACTTTTTCAGTCAAATCTATTATTAACTGAACATAACCCCGGTGTGTCCATCCACTGTCATTGATCCAACTCCATGGGGTTTTACTGGTGAATCGATGTTGGAAAAGATGACGGTGTTTCCATGGTAACTACGGAGCCTCTGAACGTCCAAATGGGTCATATGTGATGATCATGAAAAGATGAATAACTGTATTTTACACCAAATATTTCCATGTATCATTGGATCAACAGGTACTAAACAGTTTCTATCAGTAGATGGTTTTGGTCGATGGTGGATGTTTGGGTCTTTATGGATAAAAAGGTTAAATATAGAAAACATTAAATTTGGGAACTGACACAAAAGTAGCGCTGGGTCTTTATGGGTTAATATAAAGATTACTCTGCAGCACTTGGAGGGTTCACATTCAAACTTTATGAACTATTAAGGTCCTTAAATACACAAATAAATGAACCAAAGACTAATAAAAGAGGGTTTAGCAAAATATTACTCCTTTAAGTCCCACTTAGTAAACATATACAAGTATTAGCAATAAAATACAGTTAAATTATTAAAGTAAGAGTACTACTTGAGTCCATCTGACTGATATATTATTAAATGATTATGTCTTACAGGAAATATTAAGGTTGGAAATCTGCCACTGAACGGTTATCTCACTGGACATCCTCCTCCTTCATCCTATCTGTGTGCATGTGTCAGCTTTTTCCTGTACGGCAGGTCTGCTTGGGTCAGTGTTGATTTGTTGTTCTTTATTTCATCTGTTTAAAGTTTTAACCTCCAGGACATAAGTTCTGTTCAACATTTACAGATGCAGGACGCTGCACCCTGGGTTTAACACTGGTAACGTTTTAATACACAAATCTGTGTTTAGGTTTGGGACTTCTACTCATATGTATCCTTGATTTGGTGAAGCTTTACTGAAATTAGCCTCTATAAGAAGCTTTGAGTTTTATTTAGTTTAGCTGTTAACAACTCATAGACATCTGGAAAGGCAGCACAGTGCTTTTTGCAAGATGTCAGGAGACAAAACGGTTGGAAATCAATGGTTTAACCCATAAAGACCCAGTGTTGTTTTTGTGGCAGTTCCCAAATGATTTTTTTCTCCATTTTCTAACTTTTCTTCAGTGATTCATTACCATTTATTATTATTACAGTTCAGTATTTTGTATCTTCCTATATTTAATTTGCTGATCATGTAAATGTCCATAAAAGCTTAAATTAAAGTTGAGGATTAGTACATCAGAAACAGAGAAAAGAAAAAGTAATTTTTCTCAGGAAAAAATATATAATTAACTGAACATAAATACAAGTGTTTCTATCCACTGTCATTGATCCAACTACATGTGTTTAACTGGTGAGTCAATGTTGCAGAAAATGATAGGGTTTCCATGGTAACTACGGAGCCTCTGAATGTCCAAATGGGTCCTATCTGTTGACCATGAAAAGATGACAAACTGTATTTTACACAATTTATTTACATGTATTTATAGAATAAATGGATCAACAGATATTTAACTTTTTTATATCAGTAAATGATTTTGGTCGCCAGTGGATATTTGGGTCTTTATGTGTTAATTTTTAACTGTCTGTTGTAATTTAAACGCTTCACATATCATCCATTCTAATCTGTATCTTATACGTGACTTAATTTGTTGTAAAGCATTTTCATCTAAAATGGAGATGATCTAAGATTATGTTGAGAAAGATTGTGTCATAAAAAGTAATATAAAAATGTCCAACTCAACTATTATGTGTTTTGTATGATCTGTGTTCACCAGAATAATTATAATAATTATGGTAATTTACAAATATATTGCCCTGACCTATGGGTTTGTAGTGTTAATGTTGCTGGCTCAGGCTGTTCACTCTGTTTAAAGTGCAGCTGATATCATGATTCACGGAAATATACATGCCACTTTTAATTGGTACTTTATCTGTACATATTATAGGTTTTCTTTGTCTATGTTCATGCTGTTATTAGCCCTCTATCAAACCTGAATCAATGCATCAAATACCACACACTGAGGGTGAGAGTTATTGTTAGTGGTTACAGTTATGTGAACTGAAAATCTTGGCATAAATTGAAACACAATCAAGTGACAAGCAAAAGGTAAAAAATGTGCACATATAGCAAATGTCAAAAGAACTGGCGTGACATACAATGCAATTTCATGAGATCACTCTTGTAACCCTATAAAACCATCTGTATCTTATTTGCTACACCAGGTTCTGAGACTTTTATTTTATCAATAGGATCAATGCTTTCCTTAAAGCCATGGATGACTTTCATCACTAATTTTTCATCAAATCTGTAAAACCTGTGTCAGAGCCTAAGTATCATGAATCCTTTAGTCTTTTCATGATTATGCACCTGAATCTCTTCCCTCATGGTCAACAACTCTGAAGCAAACTCCACCATAAACACTCTGCGTGCTTACAAACATAGCCAGAGGGTAACTTGTGCATTTTCAGAAATTTGTCGCGGTGTGCATTATGGAAAGCAGAGTTCCACGCAGAGAGAACCCACTGGCTTTTGCTAGGTCAACATGTTTTTTGTTGCTGCTACTGCGGCTGCGTGGAGCTCCGCTGACTGCAATGCACACCGTGACAAATTTCAGAGAATGCATGAGTTACCTCCTAGATATGTTTGTAAACACAGAGTGTTAATGGTGGGGTTCGCTTCAAAATTGTTTTTTGATTCGTGATACTTGGGCTATGACTCTGGTTTTACAGATTTGATGAAAAATTGGTGACGAAAGTCCACAGCTTTAAAAACTTGTTGCATATGACATGGTTTTTGCCCCCTGGTGGCTTATCATCATACTCTAGCCCACAGGTGTCGAGCTCCAGTCCTCGAGGGCCGGCGTCCTGCATGTTTTAGATGTTTCCCTCTTTCATCACACCTGGTTCAATTAATGTTCAGCTCATCATCCAGCTCTGCA
>JAPTGZ010000026.1:24808991-24820549 GCA_029814645.1 Fowleria isostigma | reverse complement strand
TAATTTGGCGGGGCCTGTTTGTTTATCTGTTGTATTTGTAACATTTACTTGTAATTGAGGCTAAATCAAGCTGTTTTTATTTACATTAAAATGTGTAGCCCTAATTAATTGGTTGCGGGTGTGGAGTGGTTTATACGCCAAGTTTTTTGAAGAGGTAGTAGGATTTTCTACAGTTTAAATGATGTACAACATCACTATATGATTTATATGTCATGTATATGAACAGTATTACCACTGTACATGGAGTGGACAAGCTCCAAACAAACTAAACTAAATGATTTCATAATGGGGGACAGACGACAGACGACTTCATGGCAGGTGGAGCCCAGAACCGTCCCTGCCTGTGTGATCAAGTATCATGAATCCATTAGTTTTTCCATGATTATGCACCTGAATCACTTGCCTCTTGGTAAACTACTTCAAAGTTGACTGCATCACAAACAGTCTGTTTACATACCAAACTGAAACCAAACCATCACTTGGACCTTTTCAGAATTCCACGCAGCTGCAGCCACAGCAGCAGCCTTCTTGCTTCTTCAATGAAGCTGTTTCTGTGTTTGTTGCTGCTGTGACCTTACTGCAGCTGCGTGGAATTCCAAAAAATGTCCGAGTGACAGTTTGGTTTCAGTTTGGTATGCAAACAAACAGACTGCTTGTGATGCAGTCAACTTTGAAGTTGTTCACCAACTTATCACAAAAAGATTAACAGGTTCATGATACTTAGGCTGTCACTCGGGTTTTACAGATTTGATGAAAAATAGGCAATAAATGTCATATGGTGCTTTGAAAAAACATTCCTGATGCTGTACAGTTAAAAGTTACATGGGCCTTCACTTCTTATTGTGAAGGTCCAGGGCAAATTAGATGAACCCTGGCAACACATAGAGACTGACATCTGATTGGACAAAATATATTACATTCACATACACTCACTGGAAATAGTACAGCTAGGAGAAACACCAAGAAATAAAGTCATCTACTGGAAAAAAAATGAATACAATTTTATGGAAGAAATATTAGAATTTAGGATGTAAATGAAGGTCAGTGTTTCTAATAATTTACACCAGCAGAGAAGGCCCTGCTGGCCTAATAGCCCACCACTGGTTAATTCTCCTATCAGTGCCCCTGACCATGGTGGTGATGGAGATCTGAGTAGGCCCCCAAGCCCCTGCAATGGCAGCTTGCTGCTCCCGATGTGCTAAGTACTTATGCTAATCGCTAATGCTAATACTCGCTGGGCGTATTAGGATGGTTAAATTTAGAAACCCAATTTCCTTACAGAGATAATAAAACAAGTTAACCTCTTAACCTTTTACTTATATAATTGTTGAAGATCATGTAGATTTAGCTTTGAGACCAGACCAAGTAAAGTAGAGACAGCATTGGATTCAGTTCGGCACCATAGTACTGCACTATTCTTACAGGGGTTATATTTATTTAAACCCACTTTTATTAGTCTTTGGTTTATTTATCTGTGTATTTGGACCCAAATAGTTCATAAAGTTTGAATGGGAACCCAGCAGAGCTATCTATATATTCATTTTGGCAAAAATCATGTGAATTTCTACAACCCGTTTTAATTCCTTCTTAATTTGTTACGTCTATAACTAGTTATGTTATGACATTTGCACATATAAGGTCAAAACTTCTGACAAACATTTCTCTGAGTATGACATAATATGTTGGTCAGCAACAGTTGTAGTCCATACTGAAAATATATGTACAAACTTGTTTAAAATGTTCAGTTATTAGTTGTATTAACAAACACAAGTGTCTGAATGAAACAGAGCAGCACAGTCAACAACCTGGAGGGGGTGGAGGATGAAGTAGTCCCTTTGCATTTAAAGGGCCAGCACACAAAAACACCATTCTGGTATCTTTACTCAGAAATAGGCTTGAAGCTGGACCTGTGGAGTTGAATTAATGAAGAATTTAGACCACAGCATAACATTTACAATTTATGTAGACCACAGGGAAGTGTTTTAAAATGCACAATTCCATAAAAAAAAAAAAAGCCAAATATCACTTCTTTAAGACATGTTTCACATAGAACTGATGAAATTCTATATGAAACAAACAAAAATATTCAGGTTGTAGGAAATTTTGACGGGATAAATAATAATGTGGTATTTAAATTTAAAGCTTTAATACTATAGTGAAATGTAAGTGTACAATACAGTGCATATGAAGATCTGGCATTAAGTTCTGTTGCAGTGGGATTTGAACTTGTGACCTCTGAATCATCAACAGTTGAAAAGTTTTCCACTGAGACATTTGGAAAGGCACGTTTCAGAAAATGTTTAAACAGAAAAAATACAGAGGGGCCATGAAATTTGGAAAACAGAATAACTTATTTTAATACTTTGGTTAAACGTGTACCTTTTATATTATTGGATACACATTTAGAAATTGTTTTGGTAAACCTATCATATCCAAGAAGCATGAAATTACTATTCGTCAAAGCTTGTGCCTCATATGCTTTTAATTTCTGAATAAATGAACTAAACTGTTCAACAAGCAGTAAAATATTTCGACATGGTGAAATGTAAGTTCTGTGGTAAGTGTACTTTCCACCACTAGACATGGACACACACACACACACACACACACACATAAAAATAGCCAATTGATTCTCCTCAGCTGGTCACGTTTTCACCTTTATTAATAGGAAACCTCCTTGGGCTGCTTCATTATTCAGGCTCAGAGCTGAATAAATAAAGGCACGCGGTAAACACCCTGATCCAGTGATGCAATCAGACACTTGTGTCAGAAAAGCCAAAAGACATTCTGTCCATTTACTTGTCGCTTTTCCTCCCCTCCCTTCTCCTCCAATCACCATCTCCTATTTCAGCCCTGCATCTCCTCTCCTCCTTTCTTAGCTCCCTTCTTTGGAGGACATTTCATCAGTATTTCATGCAGTGCCTTAGCAGATTTATGTTTTCAGGCTCCTTAATCTCTTTAGGGTCATGACTTCAGTGTTAAAGCCACTCAGCCTCTCAGTTACACTCCCTTCCTGTATCACATAGCAGACAGCCAATTATAATGCAGCGCTGCCATATATAACTCTATGTGGCTTCAGAGAAAATTATCTGACGAGTAAGATTTCATTAATTTATTTGTTCCACTCTGTTTTTGCTTTTTTGTCGTTTTCTTTGTCTTTAAAATGAAGAAATTATCATAATGATGCCAATGTCCTCTGGAAGAAGAAGAAATTCAGAAATGTTTCCAATGACGTCCGTGCATGCTTTCCTCTCAGCCTCATTACAGCACTTCACTCCAAAACGCAGAAGCAATTTTCTGTCTCCCCTGGAGCACAATCATTGCCGTTTGACTGGAGAGCTGTAGAGAAGACCTCTTCATCCAGCCTCGATGTGCTGCTAGTGGCCACAGTGGCAGCCACTGAGAACTGTGAAGTGAGTCGGGTTTTTTTGGTGGAAGGGGGGAAAAAAAACATTAAAGCCAAGTGCTCAGTAAACAAGCCCCGTAGGTCAGCATTTTAACCAGTCCACTCTGGCTGATGGGCTCTTAGAAACGAAAACGAGAGCGACCCGGGGTTATACACAGCCTCAGTAAATTGGACAGGCAACTTCGCCTCATGAAAAACAGCTAAAAAAAAAAAAAGAGACATGATCAAAGACAAAGAGAAAGGAACACATGAGGCTGTGTGTAATGCAGAGAAAAACGGTTTCTCACCATAACATATTTATTACTGATCATAATGAAGCAGCTAATTTAAAATCATGTGTCGGACACCGGAAGCCAAACATTCTCAAAGCAGTGAGTCATAGTCTATTTAAAGTCCACCTCCTGCTTTATCTTATTGGCCAAATGCAGAAGCAAGGAGGCAAAGGTAGAGGATTAACATTGTTTTCCCACATAGTTAATTAGCAGAGTAACATCTGAATCCTTTGGGAACAGCAAGCATGCATCAACTCCTTTGAGGAGTGGATTAACTAGTATTAGATATGCAGGCAGGGAAATGCCTCCTCTTTCAGTCTTTTATCTGAATATCACCCCATATTAAACCTCCATTTGCATCAGAAAATACTGTGATAAGAATATATTGTATTACTTCCTCCTGTTATCAAATATCTATATATTTCCAAGACACACATGGACATAGAAGTTGCAGAGAGTGTGTGGGTTGGCTAGTAAACAAAGACTTATGCAATGTGTTGTGTGTTGTAGTTCATTAAATGTTGTTAAAGTAACCTCACAATGCCATAAATAGATAATACTGTGTAATCTGCTTTTTCTTTTACACCAATACAATGATAATCTGTTGATAACTGTCTTGTGATTAGTGTCTGGTGCTTTGATTGTGATGTTGTAACATTGAGATTAAGATGAAGATTCTGGCCACTTCATGAAACATCAGGTTTTAAGTTTTTTCCAACCTAAAACTCTATATATGTCCATTTGTACTTTAGAGTCTTGTATTTATTCAAGACTTATAACAACTACAAACAGTAAACAAAAAAAAAAACAGTTGGCAAAATTAAAATTACAAAGATGTTACAAGACTGGTTTATGTAATATAAGCTTGTGCAACATCAATAGCACACTGAGGTAGTACATTATCAGGCTGTTTTAATCCCATCATGTTCATGTGGAGCCCAAAGAATAATACAGCAACTTTATTACTGGTTCCTTTTGGACTGAAAATAGTTATGAAAGCTGAGATTTATAGGAGCATATAGGAGTCACAGGAGCAGTTCTTTTTTAGTGAAGTTACTGAACATAACATACTAAGAGAAAAATATTTATCTAAGGGCACTCTTTTATCGGTGTAAACAGTGCAATGTATGTCTTGTGGTGGATGATATTGTATAGTTATATAATATGCAGCCTACTGAAATGTTACAGCTGTTATTTTAGCTCTGCTACTGTTTGGTTTGCAATAAAAAAATCATCATGTATAAGAGAATAAAACCAGTATATCATGCAATGTATCAGGTATGACAGAATTGCTGTGTTGTGAGACCACAGTTAAAGTGGGTAATGCTTCCTGACAGGATGTATTACTTGGTGATTCCCAACCAAATTCCAAATTATATTGTTAGTTTTCTTTGCTTCTTTTTTTTTTTTTTTACTAATTATAACAAAGCCCTTGCCCTAAACCTACTCCAAAGATATACACATCTATACTTACTAACTACACAAATTTTATTTTTATTTACACACCCATATATATATATATATATATATATATATATATATATATGCCCATAAGAAATGTACATTCATATAAATACAACTACTCCTATTCTCAATACCAAAACCAAAAGATACATAGTAAAATGGTCAGTCTTACACAGCGCTTTTCCACACTTTTATGCTGCCCAATGTGCTTTACAAAGCCTCATATTCACCCATTCATGCACACCCTCAAACACCAGTGGCCATGCAAGGCAGTGCCAGGCACCACTGGAAGCAATTTAGGGTTCAGTGTCTTGCTCAAGGACACTTCGACATGTGCACAGTCAGGGGTGGGATTCAAACTGCCGACTCTTTGGTCATTGGACGACCTGCTCTACCAACTGAGCCACAGCCTCCCTTACATATACATACATACATACATACATACACACACATATGTTCTTTTGTAAATATGAGAAAAGGCTTTAAAGTTTAAAGTGTAATACCACTGACAGCCACTAGGGGCTAGCTCCATCATGCCCAGGCTCCTGTCGACTCACATGATACTCAAAATATATAATGGTTACATTTGCTTTATTTGGCCCCCGTAATAAGTGTAGAGGTGGTCTGTCTTTATACCTCTGTTAAGTTTAGAGCGACTAAGGTCACATCAGGCTTTGACAGCTCACCAATCTGGACTTTCAGAGCTTGTGTTTATTGAACAAAATATACTACATTTACAATTCATCCTGAGACAACTTAATTGCAGTTGTCGGTAATAAGTTACAATAATCTTAAGAATTTTACTATGTTGCTCAGCGAGCGTTTTTACATAAGGTCACCACCATCCCAGTCCATTCTTGTAGCTTGGCGCTTTCATGAGAGTTTCGTCTTTTCTGGACTAAAACAGCAACATCCACAGTTCTTGTCTTCAAGAAACGATTGGTACCATCACAGGAGCTCAACTCTTTGTGTGTGGTGCATTACTACTTGCAGTAATGCGTAGATCGATCTTGGTTTAGTTTAGTTTTAGTTTAGTTATTGGCCCTACACTGTGACAGTTTCACCTGTCACGAATAATTATGGCCGATTATTACCACAAAGCTTGTAATTACATTAGTGACAGCTGTAATTACTGAGTGAAAACAATGTGCGCCCTGCCTCCTGATTATATCTATTGTTAATAATCACAGAGCCTCGGCCTATTCTCCATGATTTAGAGTAGTGGTCTGTGCCGCCACATGGCTGAAGCGCCGCCTGTTGCTAAGCGATGAGAGACAGAAACGTGCCAAGATTACAAACAGCTTTGCTTTAATTTAAGCATGTGCCATTCACATGACTTTTTTTTGTGAGATGTGACTGTTGAATTCCTGTATTTTAACCCACCAGATGTTGTATGCTCAGTCAAACACCTGTTGCCATGGAAACAAAAAAAGTGGCCCAATGTCAGCTAAACAAAGATTAGAGTTCAACAGACCACATCCAAGTGTGATTTTTTTTTTTCCAGGCAGGGGAAAATGATACCGTAAGAAAGGGCAATTTGACCCTTGAGAAACTAAACAGCTCATTTAGCTATGTGCCTCAGACACAGCACAATTTGACTGATTTATTTAGACCAAATACATTATTTATTAAGCTTTTGGTGTAAACTGTCCTAATGTTTACCTGGATGATCAACACCAGATGTAAAAGATTACACTTCAGCCCATTAACACCTCCAAGTGAGAATGAATGATGAATTCCTCTTTTTATTTATGCGCACCCGTCAGTATTTTACAATTCAGATTAAAAACAATCAGACTTACATATGCGGTGAGACTATGAGGCCAAAGAGCTTAACCAAAAATAAAGCTTTACGTTTTGTGGATGCAGCTGCGAGCCTAATAATGTGTACAGCCAGCATGGAGTCTAGTTGCGTCCATTTGAGTGTCTTGTGTAAACTTGGCAGCTGCGAGACAAAAGTGTGTATTTACCATGTCAGTAGAGAAGACAGGTAGAGCACTGAGGGAAGTCAAGTGTATGTAAACATGTACATTGAACTGACAAAAATGAAAGGATCATGTTCATTATCCTCACAGAAGAGGACTGAGGTTAATCGCCGTGAGAGGGTTTCATAAATCTATGGCATCGTTTGTGAAATATGATCTCAGGCAAAGAAATGGTTTCCTGACTGCACACTGTTGGATACAAGAGTCAAAGTCACTTAAGAATGCCGCCACCACTTAATGATTAATAAGGTCTGTCTGGATCTGATAAGGAGAGGTTTTACTCTTGAGCATTTACACCATTATTGTGCAAAGAACAGATAAATATTTTGGATATCCCAGTGTTTGTCAGTCATTTTCATACAGGGCCAGTGATTCTCTAGTTGTAGATTCTTTTTAGTGTCGAGTCACAGGGTTGAGACATTGATCTGTGCTAGAAACTCCATCTGAGCAGGTACATGAGGGAAGAACAAGAGACAGCGAGGCCACCTCAGATTTGCCACCGAGCCAAAACAGTCAACGAAAGGCCGCAGGCAGTTGCCAGGCAACACTATCCCTATCACAGCAGGAAGTGGAGTCGAACAGAACATTAATCACTTTCAGCTACATCTCACAAGAGTCAGCGTGCTACAATTCTCTGGTCAGACAGAGGTTTGTCATTATTGTCAGTCTTAACTCACCAATTCCTACATCTGTTAACATTGCACTCAACACCAAGAGGAGCAGATGTTTCCAGATGGCTTATACTTACATAATAAATGCAACACATTTCTGAGAATTAATACCGTATTAGTCCTTTTTTTGTTACATGTGATTTCTCAGTATAACATATGGTACCACTTTCTAATAAGACACCCTTTATAAAGGATTTAAGATGTAACTAATGACTTTACTACAGATTAATAAGTAATTTATTCATCTTTTACAGAGATAATGTAATTAACAATGGTATTAAAGCTTAATAAGTCATTCACTAATCATGTATAAATAATTTATGTCATTTATAAGCTCTGTTTGTTAGCTGACAAATTTCAAATTTCTTCTTATTAAACCACTATCACTGCTTGATCTACATGGATGTTCCTGGGCAATGAGTGGACATGTCTTAAGAAATACATCATGATTTCTGAACTGAATAACCCAAAAGAACATTCTGTGATAATTATAATCCTGCTCCTTATCAATGAGTGATGTCTGACATGTCAGTGTTTCCATTCTAAACTGTTGCAGGAACAAGTTAAACCTCTTTTAAATGATGACTTTGTGCCAAGAACAGTGGATTCATTTATTTCTTTATTTATTATTTGGCACTGATCAGTGAAATCAAGAGGGATGTCTGCCTCTAGTTCAGTTCAGTCTGCTCCAAATCTGTTTGTCTCACTAGCCAAACACATTTTCAAGGCTGTTCTAACTGCAACAGAGTTTATACCCACACCATCTTGTTTATCTGTCTTAGACTGTAACTGCAAAAAAAACAACCTGAAACCAAATGACAAGCCTGATATGTATAACAAGTGCGTATTAATACCAAAATATAGGGACTGAAGTTAATCAATGTGTCAATCCTGTTTTTAACTTCATTTTCCATCATGCAACATAGTGTTATTCCTGTCAACCATCATGTGAAATGCAACATGATTGTAAGGCTGTTGTATTCCAAAACTACTAATATCTCCCAAAATGCTGGTCCTATTAACTTGTTGAGATATTTAATGTGGAGAAGGGACTATTCCTCAACTGTAGGTACCAAATTGGCCAGTTTAAAACATCTCTATTTCTCAGAACTGTGCAGATACACACAGTAAAGAAAAAGTCACCAAATGATTTTTTATCTGAAAAGAAAATTTGGCGCGACTGGAAAATCTTTGAATTTGTTAGAACATGAATAAATGTTGAACTAAAAATCTGAGATACATATCTAAATAAAATAAATAAATTGTGATTATTGGCCATCAAAATCAAAAGTAATCATCTAATATATAAATCTATAACTGACAATCAATCCACCTGTAAAAAAAAATCTTGATGATTCTGTTTATGATTTATATTTTTCCTACTATTAGCCAATTATTAGCCTATGTTAGACAGTTTACTTGCACTTTTGTTGCAAATTATAGAAGGATATTAATTACCGTTTACAGTGTGGTTGTTACATCTATTGATTTGAAAATAATTTTGATGTTAGCTCAAGAGTAGAGATTTATAACATCCCAGAGCAATATTTAATTACTTGAATCATGATGATATTCCATTATGGTTTAAAAAGAAAAAAACAACACATGACGCTGCTCACCAATCAAACAATATAAATTAACCCTTTAAAACCTGACATGTCATTGCTGACACACCCTGCACATATGCAGTTTAGATGATTGTAACTCTTTTAATTTGTGCAGTTGGACAAATTCCAATTGTTTCTGAAACCTGAGCTGTTTTGCTTTATAGGTTTTATTGGGTCATTATGGTAATTTCACTCATGCCTGTGGTAGACGCTGGAGAAGAAGCCATTTTAGCAGAATTATAACATGCAGTAAATTGTAAATGAATGCTAGAAAAAAAAATCTGAAAAAAAACCCCCAAAAAACAGATTCTCTCACAGCATACTTTCTAACTTTCTGGTTTAAATAGCCAAATAATAATAATAAAAAAAAAAAAAAACTCCAGCAGACCAATTTAGGGTTAGGGTTTAAAGGTTAACCAGATATGGTTCTGCTATAGAAACAGAACTATTTCAAAGTGACACCAATGGCTGAGTTTAGCTCCATTTACAGGGATATCAGTTCCACTTCGATTGGAATTATAATGAGGGGATAATACATCTGATATTAAAATGATCCCCTGTCCCCTCACTGCTAATCTTCATTTATTAACTGAATTCTCATGGCATCCTGAGTAGGAGGCCACATTGGTGTAGCTCCTTATTGGCAATACTCAGGCGCTCACAGCTTTGCCAAAGCCAGGCTCGCTGCTGTAGATCTGTGAATTGAGGAAAACCCGAAAAAAACCCATCTCAAAAAGCAGCATGTGGGTGGATTCACTTGAGTAAAAAATGACAAGGTTTCCCCCGCTCAGTCGGCACTCATAAACAGACGGAATCAAACACATAAACAAAGCCTGCACTGTGAGCCAGAATGCCATGGCCTGGAAAAGTATTGTTAGATGAGCAGGTATTGTATGGCTACCTGACTAATTTATCCAATACACAGGTATGTGGCACCTCGGTAAATGCTAAAAAGCTGGAATCAGTGCAGCAACCGCAAAAAAAAAAAAAAAAAAATCACAATGACAGAATTAGAAGGGTTAGTTTTTTAAAGATTTAAAATGGAAGTAACTGAACTACAGCTGAGAACAGAGCAAAGGCAGCATTTTTTATGTCAATAATGATACAATTACCTTTACCTCTTTCCCCCATAATGACAATATTTGACGACCTCCCTGTACCCATAATGACTAGTTTTGACATGTCTGTTTAATCGATAAAGATGTGATTTGGCGACCATTAGAACCGATTATTTTTATCACATGTAACAGAGGTTGTGATAGGTGGAGGTTACCACAACCCATACTAGGCCAACCAATAGGAATAAATACTAAATTTTCTTACTTTTTTCTTTATTTTTTTCTTTATTTCTGTATTTTTCAAATGTATTTACAGTTTTTACTTTTATTGATTCTTGATTTAATTTTTCTTACTTTATTCATCTATTTATTTTTTATTTTAGTTTTTTTATTTCCAAAAAACAAACAAAAAAATTTCAATCCAATCTAACTGTATTTATATAGCACTTTAAAACAACCAAGTGCACCAAAGTGATGTACAGAAGGCCAAAAGTACAGTAAATATATTAGAAAAGCCTTAAGAAACAATAAAATCAACAAATTAAAAACAATAAAATTAACAAATTAAGAAATAAAAACAAATTAAAAATAAAAAAATAATACATTTTCCACTGGATTTTCCCAAAGTTTGCCAAAGTAGTGATGATTGTAGCTAATGGAAAAAGAAACAACACACCTGAAAAACAAAATGTTCCATCTTCCAATAACATATATATGTGTTGTTCCTAGTAGGTGTCGAAGGGGAAAAGCGTTAAGGCAGCTCCTTTATTTCCTGTCTTTGATTTTTGGACACACTGATTAATCCAGGTGTGTCTGACCACAGTAATCACAGTAAAAAGCAGCAGGAACACCTGGATTAATCAACTGAATTTGGTCACCAGCTGATAATTGGGTTCTTAGGGTTTAAATTATAAAACTGGGCCAAGCATCATTTGCGAAGAATTCATGTCAATCAACGCTTATACTTCCTCCGCAAACTAAGAAGAGCCAGAGCCCCAGCCCCCACCATGTGCAGCTTCTAAACCAGGGGTCTCAAACTCATTTCTTCCAGGGGCCGCATTCAGCCCAATTGGATCTCAAGTGGGCCGGACCAGT
>JAPTGZ010000026.1:24793512-24803772 GCA_029814645.1 Fowleria isostigma | reverse complement strand
CTATCTATCTATCTATCTATCTATCTATCTATCTATCTATCTATCTATCTATCTATCTATCTATCTATCTATTTTGTAACCAACATTGTTGTTTCTCTTTCTCTCAGACTGGGATACCTCCAGCTGTTCTTTCATGCTGAGAATGGGATCTGACTGAACTTCTCTGGGATACAGATCAACTGCTAGCATGTTGCAGCCTTCCACAAGAACAGGTGATGGCCTGTTGGTACGATTACCTCAGTGGACAAAGTGTCAGCGATGGGATATCCTCCTCCTCCTTTGCATGGCTGTCCTCTGGCTTCCTGGGGCAGGGGGATCCACTTGTCACAAGACCTGTATCTGCGCTTCAAACATAGTCAGCTGCTCCAAGATGAATCTGACCACCGTCCCGACAGGTTTACCAAACTACAGCGCCGTGCTGGATCTCAGCTATAACGGGATAACACGGCTGCGATCAGAGTGGACCCCATATAAGCTCAAAAAGCTCCACAACCTCCTGCTCAGCCACAACGGTCTCCACTTCCTGTCTTCAGAAGCTTTTACACCTGTGAAGCAGCTGCGTTATTTGGATCTCTCCTCCAATAGCTTGAGGCAGCTGGATGAGTTCATCTTTGATCCTTTGGTAAACTTGGAGGTCCTTTTACTGTACAACAACCAAATTTCCCAGATTGACCGCACAGCCTTCACTAACATGGTCAACCTACAGAAGCTGTACCTTAGCCAAAACCAAATCTCCCGATTCCCTGTGGAGATGATCAAGGACAAGACCCGCCTGGACAAACTTAGCCTCCTAGACGTATCCTCCAACAAGATCAAAGTATTGCCCATTGATGAACTCCGAGAACTCCCTGGTTGGATTAAAAATGGCCTCTACTTCCACAACAACCCCCTGATATGTCACTGTGATCTCTACACACTCCTGGCCCAGTGGACCATCCGAAAACTCAATTCCGCAGTGGACTTCAAAGACGACTACACATGTATTCTGCCTGGCACACAAAAAATACCAGTTGATGTTTTTGAGCTCAATGGTGACTATATGAACTGCAGCACATTCAAGGAGGAGGCTGAAGAGGCATATCTAGAGCAAACGCTGATCCTTGGCTGTGACACCAAACATAGGAACATGTCAAAAACTTGGACAATGCCTGGTAATGTGGTGGTGACACCTGGCAACAACCAGACAGCCAAAGTCTTGCCAGATGGGAGTCTGCAGATAAGCCCGGTGAAGTCTGATGACTCTGGGACCTACACTTGCTTTGCAATGAGCGAGTCTTTCAACGAGACTCTCTATATAGTGTTGAAGGTTCATAACTTCACTATGAATGGGGGTGGGGAGACTCTCAACACAGCATACACCACATTAGTGGGCTGCCTTGCCAGCGTGGTGTTGGTGCTCATGTATCTTTACCTGACGCCGTGTCGCTGCTTTTGCTGCCCCAACAAAGGTAAGACTCGGGGCGATGACAGTATCCACTCATCTATGCTCAGTGTGACCCCCACTCATGAGGACCCAACACTCAAGGCTGAGCTGAACAGGCATGTGGCATTCATAGACTCTAAGGACTCACAGGGCCAAAATGGCAAGCTGAACCCCAATGGGGAGGAAGATGATGATGACATGGATGCAGAGACCGGCTCACTAATGAAAGGAAAGAGAAAGAAGTCTGTAGCAGAGTCCATTAGCTCTGTCTTCTCAGACACTCCCATGGTGGTCTGATCTGAGTTAGCACAAGCAAAGAAGATGGACGCCATGTGACTGGATGTATATGGTACAATGTGAGCCATGTTGTAGTTAAATGTAAACTGTGACTGGGACCTAGAGGTAGCGAATGGAGAAAGGATATTTAACTATAGTTCATAGCGAGTGGAAATAATAAGGATCTCAAAGGGATTACAAAACAAACTGTCTTGTTGTCAGCAAGGACAATGAGAAAGACTTTTTCCAGCATTTTAATCTGTAGCACTTAATATTCATACTGTGAAGGAATGGCAATGTGCATGGGCAGTGGAAACTCCAACATCTCATGAGAGTAAACAAAGGGGATATGTTGTTGATTTGAGCACTCAGGAAGTGACAAATTGAACTGCTTAGGTGTGGGAAACATGTATAGCTCTGCACAGAAATAAGAGACCACTGGCTTTATTAGTTATACGCATGTTTTTGACTAAAACAAACAGTTGTGTTTATGTATAAATTACTGATACTTCTCCCAAATTCCAAATGAAAAGATATTATTCAGACCTTTAATGACAACTTTTCAAAACAATATCTAATGTGGTGCTTTGAGATAGGAAAACAAACACAAAAAAAACCTCACATTTATAGCACTAATACTTTAACTTAGAAAGATTTCAGAAATCAATAGTTGGTGGAATAACCCTCGATCACAGCTTTTGTGCATCTTGGCATGCTCTCCACTTGTCTTTCACATTGCTGTTGGCTGCTTTATGCCACTCCTGGCAATTTCAGTGTGGTTCATGTATGGTAACTGTGAAGTGGTCTCTTAATTATTTCCAGAGCTGTATGATACAATGCGCAGATATAAATAGGTTTGAGGATACAAAGTAGTTAACTCATAAGAGTGTACTGGGTCATGGCTGGATCATAATTACAGTATATGTATTACAAGGACTAGAATAGCTTGCATCTTATGTAAACATTAGATCATAGGTCCATTTACCTCTCCTCTATCAAAACAGGGACAGAGACTTAGCTAGACCATCACTGGGTGATAAACACATCTGTCATTATCCTTGAGTCATCTTTAGAAAAGCAGCACGCCATAAACTCACATTGATAGGGAAAGTGTGTTCATATTGCATTCAACTGACACTTAGGCATTTAAACTGAGAAGTCAGTAGCACAAAACTATAAGAGAACATTACAGGCTGTTTCCACCCTATTTCATAGATGAGTTATTCTGTATTTTGTCAAACCGGTTGTTATTCATAGTCAAATTGTTTGTACAGTGATTTAGGAGAAATCTACTTTTTCCTTTGCTGAGTTAAGGGATCAATTTACATAGATGTGTGTGGTATAAAAATAGATGAAATTTAGGAATTAGATTACTGGTTCAACATGAATTCTCTATCAATATTTACTTCTTAGCTATTGCACATAATTATTACACACTGTTACCCTAATTGAAATTTCAAAGCCTTACTCAATTAAAAAAACAAACAAACAAAAAAAAACATGGAAGGCCTTCAATAGGTGCACAGTAGGTACAGGCATTTAGGTATGTTGTTTGACTGATTATCAACATATTGTCTCATCTCTGTACACTGTTCCTTACATGGACTAAAGCCTCTGTTGTTAAGGTGCCGTTAGAGCAGAGTGTGATTCTTCCTCTAGGTCAGGGCAGAGCATTTGTTTTTCACTACCAGAAGTCGATGCTAAAAAGCTGCCAGCTTGAGTTTGTTGTAATCTGTCCTATATGTAAAATGTGAACCGTCTGCAGACGTATATTTTAATGTATATTGTTTAGACTTGGTGTAATCATTAAGTCCTATATTATGTTGTAGATTTCCGTATTTAATCTTACATTTTGCTCAGATGGAGAGTGGTATAATACTGATTTAAAATGTAGCTGTTTTGCCCTGTGGTGGGTAAAAAATGATATGTGAACAGGTGAGTGTAGAGTAATAAAACCTTCGGGGTTCCTCCAGAGGATGAAGACTATGAATAATATTGATGAGGCTGTTCATTATTAGACTGGAGAGAGCTGATTTTAGAGTTTGTAGCTGCTGACAGGAAACCTTTTATACCACAGGGGACTCAATAACTGTATCCTAGAGAAGATCCACTGCTCTATTATTACTAAATCTATTGCAAGTGTGAGCTACCTAATATGCTGTGCATATTTAATTAAAAGGATTTAAAACAGGCAGTGTTTTGGCATAAACAAAAAGGTGATTTTGTTGAGCAGTGCAGCATTTGTGTCATGATATAATAAGGCACATCAGGATTAAATGCTAATAGCATCTTTTGATGGGATGAAGCCTCCTCCTGCTTTCCATGTCTTTGTCTTTGAGCAGAAGGGGTGAGGTGTGTTATCACGAGTCACAGCTACACAAAGCCATTCTCTGTGGCTCCCTGTCCTCTGACAGCTGCGCTTCGGTCAGATGCGTTTGCTTTGTTTGTGTACCTCTGTCATTACCAGACCGCTCTTATTTACGTTCAAAAGCAATCCTCCAGCCAGACAATGAATGTGAGGGCCATTAGAATAGTCTGCAATTTAATTATGAGAGAAACGCCTGGACCATTTACAGAGCATTATAGAGAGTTTGATTTAAGTGAGTGGGGCATTATGTCCAAAAAGTTCAACTGCTATTTTTCTTAATGTTGTTTACAACTTAAGAATTTAATAAACTTTTTCAAGTCTACATGAAGTCAGAATAAGGCATGATTTAAAAATAGTTTTCTTTATTAAATCACCATACATGTGCAATATCATCAAAGAACAATAACAAAAAGCAGCACTTGAAGGATGTCATTGTCATCACTCTATAGAATTAAAAAATGGGAAGGCATTCAGCTGGGGAACATATTCACAATGAATACACAAGTATAAACAAACAGGTTGTGTTTTGGATTTCTGCTGAGCAAGAAAACCTCCAGAGGAACTATTCGTTATAAAGACAAAACAAAGCAAAACCTCAGTGAAACAAATTCAGTCAACACATCAGGTACATTTTTGTATATGGCACCTTTTAACACAAAAATACTGGACATGGTATACACAATAAACAACATGCCTATTGAGTTATATCCAGATTAATTAAATGAGTAAATGTCATTTTACAGAAAAAGCAAGGAGGTAAAAATTGTTTCAATTCTTGCAGTAAAATTAAATTCATATTCAGTTTAGTCGTCATGTTGAGATGTACATATTTCCGGATTTACACAAATTCAGAATATTTTCTTGAAATTGGCTAGATATTCACAGTTGCCGTGTGCACTGCAGCAGCTCCTGTGTGGGTGAGAAAAGGAAGTCACACTTATCGGAGAGGTGGTGTGTGAATCATTCCACTCTATCACACATAGGAATACCAGGTGGAGAAATAGACAGCAGCAAAAATAACACAAGACATACTTAAATAAAGCCACAATTAGCGCAGACTGGATGCAGTTGGCCAAGAATCTGTCCCATTTTCTAGGCACAAACTTGTATTCCGTTTAGAACAGACATATTAGGTTAACACATACAAGTGCATATATGCTTCTGCCTGCTTTGTCAAAGTGGGATCGATCAGAAACTCCTCAGGTTTTTAGGTTTTGGACAGTGAAGGCAGCACGTGACAGCTGTAAATATTAACAGGATCTGATACAGATAAAACCTAAAACCACGCACGGTTGTCAGTGGATACTACACAGTGAACTCACAGTCAAACCCAAGTTAAATACGCTGTAGCTAATGGAGGGTGGGGGTCTTCTGAAAATACAGGTATCATTTCTGTACAGAGGAAAACTAAGTGCTAAGAGCTCCTAACACAGAGGAGAATAGTGGCTTTGTACTCTCCAAAGCAAATCTGCCTTCCTATATATATCTATATATACAGTATATATATGTAAAACTCACTTTTCTGTGTTGAGTATTGGTTAGTTGTGTACTGATATGTTCAACCAGTGTACTGACTGTATTCTTGTATAATCTAATGTCGTTGATCATTTTGCATTTTGTCTGCTGCTGTGCTACTGTCAGTTGTTTCAAACCCTTAAGTCTTGACATAAATGTTTATTTTTTAAGTGGGGGTGGGTTTAGTATTTTATAGAAAGAGGATGTATTTTACATGTGACTGCTGGAGATTTAAGTTAAAGAGAAAATATATTGAGCATGAATCAAAAAGTGCAAAGCAAGAACGTTGGAACATCATCCCAACAGGCCGTGAGTACGTAGCCACCAGTTCTTTCCAGTCAGTATTTGACTCTGCTCTTAAAGCCATAATGAATTTCTTGAGAAAGCACAGCTCTATATCACTGGTGGCTACTTCAGGAGACTTTGAGATGACTCGTGAGTGACGCTGAACAAGTTGGCAAGCGGAGTTTTAGGTCTGAAAGTTCTTCTGTAGTTTATGGCCATTATTCAGATTCAACATCCTGCCTTTAAGAAAGTCAAATAATTTTTAATAACAAAAGGCCAGGGATAGAAGAAAACTTTGATATTTGCCATGTTAAACTACCGGAATCCTAAAACATAAAAGGATTTGAATGTATCTGGAGACAGAGGGTAAATACATTTACTCAGGACTTTATCCGTTTTTAGCTGCAATGTAATAAGTTGTGAAAACATATTCAAGATTTTCATATTGGCAGCATTTTTAAAATGACACCTTCAGTTCTGAGGTCTTAGCAGATGCCAGACAGGCGTAGAAAGCTCAGTTCTTACTGATTGAGAGTGGGTGCAGTCTCTTAATTGCCTGATGCATCTCCAATCAGTTACAGGAACTTTCTAGTAGCAATTATGGAAAGGTCTTACATCCTTCAGGTTTGGACTAAAAGGTCGCTTCAACTTCAGTGTGCTACTTTAAGTGTCCACAAACTATGAGAGGGGAGCTTCTAAAAGCATAAAAGCTATGAGTTTATTGACCGCTGCTCCACAGATGAGCGTGTTGGTCTCTGCCATAAAATGTGAAAGGTCTTACAGCTAAAGAGGAATGGCTTTGCATGGTTCGCTTAAGAGCTTTTCTGACTGCAGGATAGATGCAACCCAGTAGGCATTAAAGAAAATATCATTTGAGTTAATAAAAAAATCAAGACTCACACTTTGTATTGTCTCATTCTTTACTGATTTCTTTCACGTATTATGTTCAAAATAATAGCAGTGCATTTAAAAATGTGAGTAAAGCTCAAAATCCTTATAATAATTTTTATTTTGATGCATTGGGAACACTGCACTTTATATCTTAAATCAAAACGTCAATAAAAATGTGTCAATTTTTTAAATTACAGAAAATGAAGAAAAATGTCTGTTTCTAAGTAAGTATTTTAGTTTGTAATAAAAATGCAGATACTGTTATTTTTTTTTAACAGCCCAATATTCATTTTTCTTCATTTTCTGTAAAGTAATTCAAAAATTGACACATTTTTCCTCACATTTTGATTTAAGATGTAAAGTACAGTATTCCCAATGCATCAAAATAATAAAACCTATTATAAGGATGTTTAGTTTCACTCACGTTTTTAAACAAACTGCTATTATTTTGAACAAAACTGTACCGAAGACGTCAAACTCATTTTGTTCCAGTGGCCACATCCAGCCTAATTCAATATCAGCAGTAAAGTAATATGATACTAGTCTAGAAATAATGATGATAACACTGGTCTACATGTTAAATCCCTCCAGAATAAAAGTAATTAAACTTTACCAAATTTGAGTCACTAATAAAGAAAAATGAAGTCAAAAGTTGTAGTTGGTTGTAGTTTCTAAGACAGAGTCATGGGCCAAAATGTGAAACTCTGAGAATTAATGAGAGAATGGATTTTATTCAAAAGGAATGTCTGTTTCAGAGCTACCAGATCTACTTCAAAACAGTGTCCATACATAATACATGCACTTTTCAGGGTTTTTCTAGTGGAATATTTATAAATCCATTGTATAAACGTTCATAAACCAACATATATGTGTAATAACACATCATTATATATATTGAAAATATGAGCTAACAAACACTTTTGTCATCTGTTTTCTAATTCATCTTATTTAAGTATGTAAGATTTAGCAGATTTAATGTCTGAGGCAGATATTTTCTAAGTGTAATTATTTTAGTGCAATAAAAAAACATTAAATAATTAAATATTTACACCTACAAACTACCCAAACAAAACAGATGTGAATAACCTGAAAAAAAAATACAAGTTTAAAAGAAAAATAAGTGTAATTTTAACAATATTATACCTCAACTTCTTATTTCTACATGTGCATTACACACAGTGTTACACAAACACTTGGTAACAGAGGGATAATATTGTTATAATTTTGGAGTTTGGAACTAAAATAAGAACAAGTTCTACAATATTACATCTCAGCTTATTATTAACACAACTTAAAGATCACAGTGGATTTACAAATGCACAAAACATTTAGGAACAGGCAGAATATTGTTAAAATTGGACTTCATTTTCTTTTCATATTTCTTCAGGTTATTCACATTTTGTGGTTAATGGATGGTTTGTAAATGTAAATATTTTCATAATGTAATGTTATTTTTTCCACATCAACCCCCTCCCCCCTTCCATAAAGACATTTGACGACCCACCCCCATATTATAATGAGAAGTTTTGACACCTCTGTTATTTCACAAAAGATGTGATTTGATGACCATTAGAACAAGTTTTCTTTTTTCAAATGTAGCAGAGGCTGTGATAGGTGGAGGTGACCACAACCCACACGAGGACAACCAATAGAATTAAATAATACATTTTCTTTATCTTTTAAAATTAGTTTTAATTTTTTATTTATTTTTAATATTGGTTTAAATTTTTTTTATTTAATTTTTTTTAACTGTTTTATTTTTTGTTTTATTTTTATTTTCCAAAAAAAAAAAACAACAACACTGGAAAAACAAAAATGTTCCATGGGTAGAACTAGTAACATATGTAATATGGGTCGTTCCTATTAGGCGTCCAAGGGGGTAAGAGTTAAACCCAGATGAAAATTTGTAGTTGTCATTACTAATAGATTATCAGGCTGTTATTTTACTTGAGATCATATTCTTCTGTGTGTGGAACCTGGACCAAAATCTAACAGGCAGGTGTGTTAAACATGTGGCCTGCAGGCTAAAACCAAAGGGTCCAATCCAGCCCGTGGAATAAATTTGTGAAAAGCAGAGATTTTCAATCAAGATATTAAAATCAGTTTAGTTCAGGTTCCACGTACAGACTAATGTGATCTTGAAGTGGGTCAGACCAATAAAATACTATTATAATAATCTATAAATAATAATGACAACTCCAAAATTGTCTCTACTTTAGTGTAAAAAGAAATTTCATTACATGAAAATGTTCACATTTAGAAAATGTTTCAAACAAAAAGTGAACCTGAACACATATAAACAATCTCAAATGTTCTAAGAGACGTGAGTGTAATTGGAACAATATTCTGCCTTTAACTAAATGTTTTATGTATTTGTAGATCCATTGTGAATGGATCTGTAAATTGTAATGCACATGTGTAAATGATAAACTGAGGCATAATACTGTTAAAATTGCACTTAATCTTAATGACAAACATCAAGTTGCTTATGTTATTCACATTTTGAAAAGATACCTTGTAGGTGTAAATACTGTGTTGTCATTCAAAATTTCACTTTTTTCCCCCCGCTAAAAAAAATAACAAAACTACTGAATTTAACATTATTTATAGGCTACTATGCATTATTTTTACAAGTCTAGACCATGTTTGGCTCTATGCAGCCCTGGAACTAAAATGAGTGTGACACCCCTGTACTATGTTGACCAACAGTACACATTGATTTGACAGTAGAGCAAGTTAACCGTGTCCTGCCATCTAGTGGTGAAACAATGTAGTGCATTGTGTAAAAGTTTGTGCTCTAGTATTGCAAACATTTACAATTATATGAATATCTATGAAAATGGACATCCTAATCATACATTCATTATTGATAATTATTACTGTAATATTATTTTTTACTTAATGGTAAATAAATTACCCTGTCAACCAGTTTAAGGATGGGAGATTGGCTAAACCTTTTAGATTGTAACATTAGATAGCTTCGTCTGGTGCTATATTATTAAAAATAATAAATCTTCTTCATTATATTCTCAAACAACCAGCTTTACAGCCTAAAAATATCATCCTAAATAAACAATTGCATGACCTACGTATATATACAGTGAATGAGTACACTGCACTGTTTAAAAAAAAGGCCATATTAGAGGCACTGTATGAATAACAATAAAATACAATAAACATGGTTAGAAAGATTCAAGTTTTTTATTGTTTTGCCATGAAATCAATACATTTTGTTTTAGCAGCATAAAGAGTACATCGAGGTATTTCTCTGCTCTTACACAGGTTATCAACTGAGACAATTCATCAGGTAGAAAAATAGGAAAATTAAACATTTCGCTATAATACATACAATATGCAAACAATACTTCAATAATTCCTCGTGTTGGTGCATAAAACTATGAACAGATAAATACATATGAATAGAAACACACACACACACACACACACACACACACACACACACACACACACACACACACACACACACACACACAACAAAACA
>JAPTGZ010000026.1:24770762-24781064 GCA_029814645.1 Fowleria isostigma | reverse complement strand
AAAGATATATATTTATACATATATACATATATAGATATATATATATATATATATATATATATATACATGAAGAATGTTCGACAGGAGTGGAATGAAGTTTAATATACTTCCGGTCCTTACTCCATCCTACTACCTACCCTAAATTTCTGTCAGATTTGATAATTTAAAAAAAAATCTTACACATAACAGACTAAATTCTGACTAAGCACAAACATGCTATACATATTAGTAAATAATGTCAACTAATAAAGTAAAAACTAAGAAAAACAGAAAACAAAAAACAGACATTAGAAAAAAAAATACACCATACATCAACATACACTCTTTATAGCCCTTCATCTCTATATTGTTTTAAAACCATTTCTATACATAAACTATTACATTACTCAATTTGAGTATCGTAATCCAACTACTTGGATGACTTTAACATTTTCTTGAATTTTAAAACCTTATGAATGTACCAAATCACACCATATTTACAATGTTATAAATAAAATTCTTGCGTGTTCTTACAGCTGGATGAGTGTATTAGGTGGTTTAAGTGTTTTGATTATTTAAAATGTAACTGTATTCTGATTACCATGTATTAAAATTGTAACTAACAGAATACAGTAACTCATGATTTGTGTTCAAAATACGTAATCCTGTTACATGTATTTTGTTCCTCCCCAACAGTGAGTACAGAGGATGATTAGGGCCACTGGAAAAAAAAAAAAATAAGGTCCAATATATTTTTTAATTATTCTGAGGAAAAAAAGAATTAAAGACAGAATAATTTAAAAAATAGTTTGCACCTCAATTTCCCAGTGTCCCTAATCCTCTTCCATAAAAGTGACAAAGCTAAAGATATTTGGAAAAACAACTTTTTTCTTTTATCTAGGGGAAATAAGACAACAGATGACAAATGCAGACGACATGTGTTGCTTCAAAAATTGATCCGATCCTACATTTATACGTAATAGGATGGAGGAATGATAACTAGATTTTTTCTATTTAAAATGAATCCATTTGAAACAAGTTTTATATTCATGAATGTTAATGGTCAAAATGGTCAGTGTAAAAATATACCAGTTCAAAACAGAAGGGACTCATCACACTTCATCATTTTATAGTTTGTTTTTTTGTAGTTCAGTGGCTTAGCCTTCATTGTTTTACACTGAATAAAACAAAGCAAATCATGTTAAAGGCAACGAACACTTAAACAGTCATGTAATAAAATGTCAGATATTTGTCGTAACTTGTCTAACCCATTCGACCAGAACATTTATCAGGTTCGAAAGTAGGTTTTCGAATAATTTTAATTATACTTTTTGAGTAAAATATGTAATGCAATAGCATATATAGACTACTGCTAGTCTACTAATTATAGACTACTACAGCATTCATTTCAGAAGACTGGGTTAGAAATTTACATTATGAATAAATTTGCAGATCAGAGACCAGAAGAGGGGCAACAATAATATAGTTACCTTCCACCCAACTGTATATATTGGGTCTCAACATTTACCAAACTTGTATATTTTTTAATAACATGCATAAAATGTAAGCTGTGATTTGTCAAAAATTTCTTCAAAATATCATTTCTCTACTGAAGATAATATTGTCATATGAAATTCACTCATACACAAAGGCGGCAGATTTTTTTTGACAAATCTACATGAACTAAAATGGATGGATCTTCATTGTGTAAAAGACATGAAGTGTGGATGTATATTATGTAAGATCATCTTGGAGGGAGTTATTATTCGGTATGTTGTCTAATAAATAACAGTCAAGCATAAAATCAAGCATAACAAATCCAGCGCTTTGTTTTATTGACGCACATTTCATGTCCACACTTCCTTAGTCTTATTCAAGGCTCTTGAGTCTCATGATCTGTTACGTTTTCAACATCACAAGTCATGAAATGTACATAAAGCAAGAGTACATGTAAACTAAAGAAGGAAAAGATAGTTTATTTCTTTATTTGTCTAAAATGGATTCCCATTAGTTGCGACCAAGGTAACAACTACTGGTATCCATCACTTAAAAGTCATGGCAGTAACAAAAAAAAACCAAAACGCTAGCTTTCCCTTACAAAAGTGGAGGTAGAAGCTAAACCAAAGCAAAAAATATATATAGGAAAAAATTAAAAATCAGCAAATAAGTAACAAGTTGGTCATCAGTCACAAACATGTTAAGAACAGCAACTTCCATCTAGCAAAGGATGAATAGAAGTCTAGGAATTCTTGAGTACTTTCCTAAAAATTATTTTAATTAGATATCACCCACATGTGGGCAAAAGGCCAAAACATGTATCATTTAACACAACTATCTAGAAATTATTACATTTTTTTAAACTGTAACAGCCTTATAAAGTAGGTAGGTAGTTCTAGCAACGAAAGCACAAAAGAAACCACAAATTAGGACTAAATAGCTTTGACAAATAATCTCACATCGGCAACTGAGTACCATTTTCCAAATCTGACCTAAAATAGATTAAGGAAATTTTCTGATATACTTTCAGGAATGGGCTAAAAATAAAAGTGTTAAATGTATATATAAACTAATTAAAACATTTATTTCAAGTATTTGGCTTTTACCAGGTATTATATAATTTGTAAATCCAATAACCCTGAGTTTTTTCAGACATTGCTAATGGCAGAACCACATCAACACACTGTTAACAGGGCGACTCTAGTGGCGCTCCATTATGATGCAAGGACGACCACTTTGTACCATGTATGTCGGTAGGACCATTAGAGATAACATTCATTTGACTTTAAATACCTGGGTGGAAATGTTAAAAACATGCAAACTTAGCATCCATCAGTAACATTTTGACTACAATTCCACAAATGTGTATCACTCTAAATACCTCATCCAGTTTTAGTACCATCTTTTCCAGTTTTAGTACTTCAGAAATACAGAAATGTATTTGACACAACACACTCTTATATGTAGAAAAAAACAGCAAAAAAGTACAGTAAGTCAGTTTTAGAACCTACACTTTGCAATCTGCATTGTTTTTGTCTTTTTTGCTTTTCGTATTTATCAATTAGTATCAAATGCTTCATTCGATAAAACTAACAGACACTTTAACAAGAGGAAGTTGCAGAGTTACGACGGTCTATTTCCCGCCTCCGCATCTGCAGGCTGGTTGGCTGAAATGTGGTAGGGTGTTTCCTTGTAAATGAACCAGCAGTTTCCACCCCACAGGATGAGGTTGAGAAAACCAAAAAGCTGCCAAAGGAAAACACACAGATGACATTCTCAGAGTCAAGTCAGTTGTACATACAGTCGTGGAAAAAAATTGTTAGACCATCAAAAGTCATCAAAAACAATGGTTATGCCATCAAGTAATAACTCCTGTGTGTATCATGTGACTAAACAGACAGAAAAGCAAACATGGAATTGTTATTATATTTGTCCAAACAGGTATTAAAATGAACAAGAGATTGCAGAAAACACAGGGTGGTCTAATAATTTTTTCCACGACTGTATTAAATTATCCCCATGATTTAAATTCAGTTTTATATATGTCTGAAAGTGTAAAACAACTACACATCACTGCCTCAAAAATGATGAAAAAGTAATTTTATGTAAAATGCTTATGACTCAACTTGCCTCTAGGGACCAGAGCACGAGATCTACTTAACAGGAAACATGTAAATACGCAAATGCAAAAGCTAGAAAAAAATGTATTTAACTTACCACTGATGAGTTGAGTTTGCCAAAGCGAGGCACAGCACCAGGGGTGCATTTGATGGCAGTATCCTTGCAAACATTAAGCACAGATACAATGGTTGCAGGACTGGTGGACCACTTCACATCAGTCAAGCCTTTAGCCCAGGCAGAGGATGACACCAACCACACAAAGGTGAAGCCTGAAGTTATCAGCAGATCCTGGGTCCAACACAGAAAACCCATTACACTTCCAGTAGTTACTTCCACCAGTAGTTTGACACAAGGAGTATTGTTGGACAGACTAGCAAAGTGCAGTTTGTTCTAGTTGCTCATAGTCACACCCCTTCCACTGTTTAATTTGCACATCTCTGTTAAATGAACTTCCTCTGACCTCGTGGTGGATTCCAACATGTCAACATGAAAACCTGGAACCCACATTTTTACCACAAAGCTCAAAATGGGCTCACAACAAGTTAAGTTCAGTGTTATCTGAAGTGCATTAAAGCCAAGTGGAAACACTTTGATAACTAGAAATAATGGTGGTTTAGATATTAGAGCTGCACAACATGTCGTTTGAGCATCGTCATAGTCACATTTTAGGTCCTGCAACGTAGGTGGCAAATTAAGTCAACATGTCATCTAATTTCAAGGGTACCTGACACACATTGCATGTAGCAATCCACCAATCACAATTGTTCTTAATGAAAACGAAGACTTTGTGCTAAAAAGAAAAACAACTTCAGTTATTTTGGAATTACAGTCACAGAAAAAATTATTAGACCACCCTATGTGTTCTTCAGTTTCTTGTTCATTTTAATGCCTGGTACAACTAAAAGTATATTTGTTTGGACAAATCAACTTTTACGGTTCAAGGTTCAATTTATTGTCATTTGCATGTGTACATAAAATGAAATTTGTACTCAGGCCCAGCACTGTACAACACCATAAAAAAGTTATCTATAATAATGTCTATATAAACATAATAACAAAAATAGCTCATAAGAGTTTAATTTAAGGGCTGATATCTAGCCATTTTCCATGGTTTTCGTGATAACCAAAATCATGTAAGTTCTTACATCAATAGCTATGGCAAAAACAGTGCTTTTAAACATTCCATGTTTTCTTTTCTGTCTGTTTTAGTCACATGATACACACAGACGTTAGTACTGGATAGCCTAACCATTGTTTTTGATAACTTTTGATGGTCTAATAAGTTTTTCTGTGACTGCATTTTGGCTAAAAGAAGGATGATATTGAAAATAGTGTTCTGTGTGCACCTTGCACCTGTTGCCACAATGAGAGGAAATACAACTACTGTAATTTGTTTGCCCAGTGGCATCACACCAGGGGTGGCCCATGACTCAGGTGGACTAGGTGGCCACCTAGGGTGCCACCTGTTGGAGGGGGTGCCATAAGGAGGAGGAGGAGAAAAAAATTTAATAAATCTAAACATCCTTAATTTCTTTCACGATAGTATAAACTTCATCCTCAATTTGAAATAACTGTATTACATACTTATTTCAGCTTAACTGTGCTATATTAGTAAGAGTCAATTATTTAGGCTTTGAATATTGCTTTCAACGGAGTCAGATTGTGATAATTCAACATGTTAGACATAAAACAGCAGTACTACCCCTCCCTTGTCAAGGAGCAATACCCATTATGCAGTCTTACCATAACAGAAAGTCATCAAACTCACAATTAATCTGACTCATGGTTTAGAGGACATGTAGTAACTATCCTATTTTAACTGCGTTTACTCTATTTTGGACGTAACTCACTTTGTGACCTCTGCCTGTGAAAGATTCTCTATAAATAAACCTTACTTATTACTTACATACCCTGCTCCAATGCATGCTGGGAAGCCTAGCTCTACTGCTTGAGGAGCAGCTAAGAGGCTGTGGGTCAGATTGGTTGTAAGTTTGATGACTTTTTGTTGTGGTTCAACCAAATTTCAAGTATTGCTTCCTGGCAAGGTGAGGGACGCCGCTTCCGCATTACACCTAGGGTACTACAGTATCACGGTCTGGCTCTGCATCACACCGTGTATTATATTCTCTTGAATATTTTTTCATATTGGAATATATATTGAAGGGTTAAAAAAAAATCGCGATATCTGTTTGTTTGTTTTTTCAAATATGGTGCAGCTCTATTAGATTATATATAGCACTTTTCTATTTTGCATTCCTGAAGCACTTACATTGGATCCATTATTCATTCACTATACATTCACACACTGAAGGCATGGCTGACAATCCCCACCAAACAGCCCCTCTGACCACCACCTAACATCCATACACATTATACACCGGTGTGAGTAGCACTGGAGGAAAGGTGAATGAAGTATCCGTCCCTAGGATGACGGTATTGGACAACCCACTCTACCACCCCAAATATAGAGAAACATACCACGACTGGGAAACGGTTGAATCCTTTATACAAATGTTGGTAACCCAAGTAAATGACAAGAGACGCTGTGCTGTAGAGGAAGGCCAACACTCCAACACAGACGTAAAACTCAGCCGCGGTTGTATGGTCTCCAATCAGGTAGTACTTTGTGGTGGTGGTCTGATTGATCTTACAGTCAGGTACCTCATAGGGATGCTCCATCAACCTATTCAACAAACACATTTTAATTAGGCTTTGCTTATCCTACAAACAAACAATGAATGCACGTCTCTGTCCACACATACCTAAACGGGTACTCAAAGACTGCTTTTACTTCTGTGGTGGGTTTGTCAGGGCACTGGATGTTGACATGGGTATTGCCGTAGTAACCTCCAGTTGTAGCGAAGGCACATATGGCAAAAACCTGGAGCCACAGACACAGGATGAGACACATTTGACCCTACATGTTCAATATATTGCAACTTTTAGGCAAGATGTTGGGTAATGAGATAAACCCCCGTTTGTTTAATTCATGCTTTTTTTTTACTCCACTCACCTGGTTGTTTTTCTTCCATGTTTCAACAATCATACTGCTCTTAGGTATACATGTATGCTAACCTTATTTAATGTACAATTACTACTTTTTATGTTATTATTTCTGCCACTGCAGATATTAACATCACCCAGATAATTGTTTGCAGAAGTAATGAATGAAAAGGTGCATAAGGGGCAGAGAAACTTAATAATTTTAGAGCTGTTAGTGTCTATTTTTATTTACTGCTGTATATGCGCCTATTTTTTTCCGTCCTACTTTTAGTTTAATAGTATTTTCATTCATTATTTTTTGTTTTTTTAAGTTGCCTACCATTTCAAAAACTGTATAGGAAAACTAGAATGAGGAGTGAGTGAGGGTGCTTTTGTAATGACTTTTTTTTTGTTTATTTTAAATTATTTATGTAGTTTCTTTTCATTATAATAAGCTTTGCTTCTTACTCCCTTTTGGGCTAATAGGGTTGTATATTAGTGAATTGCTGTATATATTTATTATGTATATATTGTGTACACGTGTACAACCAATGTCTATGTATATTTCTCTGCATAGTTGCTCATGTAAATGTCTATGTATATTGCGTTAACAGCAGACTATATATCTGTGTACAGTGTACATGAATATATAATTAGTATTGTACATCGAGTGCATAAGCTCCAAATCAACTAATAAACTAAAAAAAAAAAAAAAAAAGATCTACTTTGTTATGATGTGTTGACATGTGCTGGAGAGCAACAAATATATAACTTTTCCTCCATTAACAAGTTTAATAACATAGAAATTCTAATAAAAATTAGTACATGTTCACGACAGAGTGCTGAAAGAACACATTTACATATACTTCCCTGTTTCTCATTTAATACAGGAAATGGTTTCTTCACCACAGATGACATATGTGTGTGTGTGTAGTTAACAGTTTTTGGCATGTCCTTAACAAATGTAGCAGAAAGTAGTAACTGTATGAAAAATAATTCCCTGCTCTGTTGCTTCTTACTAAATGGAAGCAACACCAAAAAAAAGGAAAATCTAGCTTCATTGAACATGTGAGGACATATTAGCTATCAGTTTGACAGATTGCTAATATGTTAGCTAAGCATCTACTATGCGTGTCTAATACACCCAGACTGATAAACACGCTTCTATTTGCATGCATGCCATGTTTACACCAGTGTTACTGCTCTAAAGTTTCGTCTCACTCTTTCCTTGGCATTCAGTATGTCACAAGACGAACAACATAATCAATTTGTAAGGTATTTCTGCAGCTGAGGATGGGGAACTTGTGCGTAAAGCGAACCACAAAACGACGTATGATGAAAAAATAAGAGTAGATGATAAACTTACCCATTCAAGCAGACGGATAAAGGCCAGGGGCTCTTTGAGAGGACTCAGGTCAAGTGTAAACCCCGATGTGAGCACTCTCTGACAACAGATGAACGAGTACGTTATGAGAAACACACAGGACCGTTATAACTGCCGAGGAGCATTATGCGCCATAAAAGACGTTTTTCAGCGCTGTTACCTGGGCAACGGAGTCCATCCTCAATCCAGGCAGCTAAGAACCGTTAGATTTGTCCGATTTGTCCAACTTCCTGGATGTTTTGCAGCTCTTTCAAAGGTTCTCAGACTTGAAAACTTTTTCTCCAACTCTAGTGGAGCTCAGCGGGTGACATGTGACCAGTGATGTTACGGCGTCGCGAAGGGCGCTGGTGGGGCAGAGGAAAGTGAAGGAAATAAGAAAGTAAGAAAAAAAATTGCTTGTCACTACGAGAATAAAGTCGTAGTTTAAAAAACTCGTAATATTTCGAGAATAAAGTAATAGTTCGAGAATATTCATAATATTAGAGAATAAAGTCGTAATATTATCAGAATAAAGTTGTAGTTTTAAAAACTTGAAAATAGTGTACTTTTGTGAGTAGTAATATTTTGAAATTAATTTGACAGTCAGAGTTTCCTGTTACAGCGAATGCAACAAGCAGCCAATTTAACGTTAGTGAATCAGAATAGCCTTTATTGTCATTGCACCAGAGCGGAGCAACGAAACTGGAGCAGCAACGTCACTTCTGTTGAATTAGACCAACCTTATTCTCGTAATATTTTGATTTTATTCTCGTAATATTATGACTTTATTCTTAAAATATTACAAGTTTTTTTTTTTTTTAAACTATGACTTTATTCTCTTAATATGATTTTATTCTCGTAACGTGACTTAATTCTCGAATTATTACAAGCTTTTTAAAACTACGACTTCATTCTCGTAATATTATGACTTTATTCTTAAAATATTACGTTTTTTAAAACTACGACTTTATTCTCGTAATATGATTTTATTCTCGTAACGTGACTTAATTCTCGAATTATTACGAGCTTTTTTAAACTACGACTTTATTCTCGTAATATTACGACTATTCTCGTAATATTACAACTTTATTCTCGTAGTGACAAGTGATTTCTTTTTATGTGGCCCTTATACGCCGTCGTACTCGTACTGACAAGTGATTTGTTTTTCTTATGTGGCCCTTATATCTAGCACACAGAACACTGGAGGGGACAGTACAATACTGGTTCTCCTCAACCAACTTTACTGTGTTGGAATCATTTTTTTAACACAATTTCTTCCCTCACAACTGTATTCTGTAGGTTAATACTTATATTCTAAACAGAGACAAAGCTCTTTTTCTATATAATTGGTTTATAAATAATATTAACAAAGTGACCAATCTGCTAAATGCAAATGGTAAATTTTATTCTTATGAGGTCTTAATGAAAAAATATGAGATCCACACTTCTCTGCAAGAGTGTGACATGGTGACGAAATCTATTAATTGATGTTAATTAATGGTTAATAAATAAATGGTTAATAAAACTTTGGGGGGAAAAACAAACAAAAAAACAGTGGTTTTATATGGCAAGCTGTTTTAACTTTTTTTTTTTAACATTCAATTTTTTTACTGCAATTTCTTGAAAAAATGGTTTACACACACAGACATAAACAGCTAAGTCCCACACATAAATTAAAACAGTGAACAAAAGGAACAGATAAACCCTAAAGAAAAAAAAACAAGAATAAAGTTAAAAATTTAAAAACATGCCTTCTGTCTCATAATAGTCCACAAATGACTGCCATATTAAATGTGTCCATTTTGTCCCTTAAGGTATGTCATTTTATCACTGTTTTAACATTTCATCAAACCAGTCCTATCTGTAATTACATTTTAGATAATCATAATAGCATTTCTCCTGGTCAGAATTGTATTGCAACAAGTCAGAATGTTAATTAACCTCCTAAGACCCGAACTCTTGCGTGGCATGCATTTTTAATTTCTCTTGGCTATTTGGGATGCTTAGGACCTTTTGAGTTTATAAACAAAGAATTATCTTTTTACATGATGTAGTTTCTGAGAAAAATGATGTCCACATATGAGGACAATCGTTTAATATTTCAATAAATAAATAAAGTCACAATTGAGTAATGATGTGCAAAACTCTTCATTTGGTGCCTGAACACAGCAGCATTTTCCTTGAGGGCAAAAACAAAATGCAAAACAATAATTGTGCCCCTGTGAGCAATATGGCTCATCTGAAGTGCTGTTAACAGTTGCAGAAAGACGTATGTCTGTAACAAAGTAAACATTGTAAACATTTTGAATTGTTAGTGTTCTAAACTGTCCATTTCAATTTCTGAACATGGCATGAACCAT